>JAPMOR010123120.1:176442-188507 GCA_026543865.1 Argiope aurantia
CATGCAATGATATTTTAATATCCAATTTAAACCAAATTAATTCCAAAGCTTTATCTTAATCTAGCCCATAGTAATTTCATTCTTTTATTTCCTGATTTCATTCCACTTTTAATTCAACTGAAACTGTGTAAAAATTACTGCGCAAACAGTTCTACGTATCAAGTGAAAATGATCCCTCCGTTGCCCTTGTCAAGGGTCAACAGGAGTATTCAATTGACCCGTGACCAGAAATCCCATGTTATATAAGACTAGTGATCATTTGTTTCTCCCCTTCCTTACTTCTGCTTTTGTGCCGCACTGTGGCGGACGTGCCTTGTCGCCCGCGTCTCTGCTTGTAAATATTTGTGCTTTCCCTGAATGGATATTAAAGAGAGTTAAAAATTCCAAAGCGTCTTCTATGTCTTCGAATCTGCATTCTGTTTCAACCAAAATAAGCTTACACACACACACACACACACACACACACACATATATATATATATATATATATGCAGGTGCCACAAGCAGTGAAGAGACTTTGTATCTTCGTTTTATTCTCTCGCGGGAGGCAGACATAATTTATTTACAAAAGGCGCGGGCAAGGCACGTCCACTCTCTGCGCGGCACAAAAGCAGAAGTGAGGAAGAAGCAAGAAAAAAAATTATCCCTCGTATTATATATTGATAGGGAAAATATTTTTTCATAGTGCTAATATATTATAAAGATTCTGATAGGAATTTCTGACGCATGTCAATCACAAGTAAGGGAAGCACAGGGATCTTTTTAAAAGAATGCGCTAACTCGATATTTTTCTATCCCGTCACGCGGAGCGTGTGAAAGTGCAAATGCAAGCATCTTTACAAAGCTTCTCATGAATTAATTAAGCAGAAACAGTGGAATCGGATCGGGAAATAAAAGAATATTTTAGAATGCAGTTACTATGGGCTAAATTAAGATAAAATCTTGGAAATTAATTGAATTGAAATTAAGAGTTTAAAATATCATTACACACACACACACACATTTATATATATATAGTCTTGTCATGAGAACTATTGCAATAGTTAATCATCCTACAGGAATCTACCTAAAAACCTGTTAAATTGTTGATGGATTTTGACCTTACGTGCAAAGTGCAAAATTAAAGAAAGTAATAATTAGATCTATACACGAAAGAAATTGGAATGCTGTGAGTCCTCATTTCTTATGTATGAGCCATCCCTGCTTTCCACACATCACAATCACGTGGTTTGACCAGTACAAAATGATCACGGAAAAGAAGAGAATGAAGAGACAAGAAGTAGGATGTTCAATTTTAGATTTTAAATAAGATGAAATTTAGTATAAAATTTCTCGAATACTTTTTTAGGGCATATATTTTTGAGAAATACGGACTCATAGATTTTATGTTCCTATGAAATGTGACTCTTGTGAAGTTGAGAAATCGGTCCACTCATTGGCATCATTTATAGCGAACCATCTGGTAATTGGAATAAATAATCGATTTGATAACTGGCTTTCACTAAATCGGTTTCGGATAAAAATTCCATTATTGAATGTTTTTGAAGATCTTAACACAAGTAATGATGAGAAAATTGCTCAGATAAATCCCCGGAACAAGACATCAGGTGTGCGCATCGCATGACCTTTCAGAGAATAAAAACATTATCAGTCGGCTTCGACGAATGCGTCAGAAACAGGAAGTGTTTTGAACTAACCAAGATTACAAATACTATTTAAAAAGCGTGTTTTTGAAAATAATTCGAAAAAAAAAAAAAAAAACTGGGAAAAATAGCCTGGATTTACATCCGGGAGTTAAAAGAACTCTTCGAACACCTGCTCTGATTGCCCTGGTGGTAATTTAATTCGAATCGATTTCCGATTAGAATTATTTTTATATATTTAAAAAATAAACTCTTGGGATATATATGGCTTATCTTATTTGTTTGTGCTGAATATATGAGAAAATAGTAAAATCCTGTTTCGACAAATAAATGAAAATGATATTAAAAATCAGAAAATATCGTGCGGAATTCATACGTATCCGAGTGGACAGATATCAATAAAGATATCAGTGTTAGCATCATTTTAATATATAAAGACTGAATTTAAAAAGGATCGTTTAAAACTCTTTAGATGTTGTCAATTCTTATTTGCAACACAAAACAGCTGCTATGAAAACTTGAGCTCATAAATATAAACAGAAAAAATGAGAAAAAGGAAACCAAATTTTAATTGATGAAGTTTTATTTTAAAAATAAATATATCAAAAAATATTCTCTTTTGCATCTTTCTTTAAATTTAATGAAAATGATTCTTATCAATTTAAGATGTATTAAGATATATTTAGGATGTAATCAAAATCAATATCATGTCATAATCTTATATAAATATAAGATCATGACATTAAAATCTAGATAACGTAAATAAAATCGTTGAAATAACGTGACTGTTCATCTACTAATAAGTTAATGAGATTGACAGTCACGTGATTTCGATTGAGTCACGTTATTTTTCCAACCCCCATTTCTTCAATGTGATCTCATTTTTAGAATTATAATGGAGTACAATGTGTTTGAAAAATATTATAAAAAATCTACTGTTTTCAATTACATTTTGTGAGATATTAAGAAGTAAAGTGCGATTTCTTAGAATAAAATTTTAGTATTCCAAAATATCTGTAAATATAAGTAGATAATTTTGAAATTATGGAAACAGTCTTAAGTCGATAATATGTTTATATGTAGGAAGATCTAAAATATCATAGGTTTTTTTTTTATATAATAGAGATTTTTATTTCATCAAATTTTAATAGAAATTTCAGTAGAACCTTGATCGTCTTTAAAATGTCATTTTGAAAAGGAAAAAGGCACGAATTTTTTCATTATGTTACTTAAATTCATTAATGATGTTTAATAAAAAGGTTTGTAAAGCATATGATTATGGATTTAAATTTTTTTATTGTAGTTCAAAAATATTAGAATCGAATTTTTAAACCTTCGTAAAATTTAAACCTAAAAATATAAAACCTAATAAATTAGTTTCCAAATTTAAAAGCTAATTGTAACCACGTTTAAATTAATACATTTGCATGATATTATGAGACAGCAAGAATATTTAAGCATATAATACATATGAGACTTTTAAAAAAATCTATAAAATTTTCAGCTTAATATATGAACTTAATATCTCATGACCTCTTTTGAAATAATTACAGCAATGTGAATTTCTCACAACTTGGTGATTTTCCTAAAATATAGTTGACATTGATAAATTGCGGCCGAGAGAATGAATTACAAATTGTATAATAATTGGGAATAAACACCGAGGGGCGTGTGTGACATCGTGTCAAATGCACGCGATGCTGTCAGTTCGGAAATTGTATCATGAATATGTAAATTCACTCAAACGAAATGCGTTTTTAAAGTCCTCTCCTGAGTGAATACTTGGTGTAATGAAGACACATATCAACAGAAATAGTAGTAATTGTTCTAAAAGAGACGGTCAGAAAAATAGCTACAGGACAGCTGTAGTTATTCAAGGACATATTGTACAACCAGCATTATTTTGTGTGTGTGTGTGTGTATGCATATAAGAAATTATGAGTTTAATTATTTTAGAAAGGCAATAATCATTCTTATGCATGTTACTTATGTAAAAAAAAAGTTTTCTCTTTTAAAAAAAAAGAAATATATGTTTACATATGAAATTATTCTTAATTAATTCAAGAAACTGGCAGCTTTTAATTATTTTTAAATGAATAGATTATTCACTACTCTAAACATATAAATTAATTTAATATATTTGATAAAATTCAATTAAAAGTTTTAGAATTCAGTCTGAAATAACAAAGTCACAGTTAACGGGATTGCCAGTTAAAAATGATACTCTTACAATTTTTTTTTAAATTATTGTTAAATAAAACATTTTTGAATATTTTTTAACAATAGATCATATACAAGATAAATAAGTATCATGATTTCTCTCTGGAATTACCTTCTTCCATAAAATTATTTACGTTATGTGCTTTTTTTCCATTTAATTATTTTTTTTAATTTATAGTTTTTTTCACTATTTAGAACGACATTCCTTCTAATATTCAAGCTTAAATTCAATTCCTAATAACCTAATATTTTTATTCAACTAACGGCTATCCTAACAGTTAAATAAAGGAACAAAAATGAAATAACAATTTTGTCGATATAATTCATCCTTTTTAAGGAAAAAAAAAGATTCTGAAAATCAGAAAAATATGAGTAAAATAAGGCATTTAAAATTAGTTGCCACGGTATTTTGATAATGAGCGTCCCTTATTGACTCGAGGTCAACTTGAAATAGAAATTTGCAATAAAATAAACTAAATGTGATTTCTTGTTATTTCAGTTTTTCAAAAATATTTTTCAAAAATTAAATTTTATTGAAATTGGAATTATTGAAACCAGAATTCCACTGCATCCAGAACATTTCGAAAGTCAAACTGAAATTTTTTGTTTCAGTCGATTAATATGATGATGGTTTTAACAAACAAGCTCGTTTCCTTTGTTTGCGTTATTACTATTTCGATTTAGTGCACACTTTTTTTTTGGTGTATTTGTTGCTATACCTACATGCAATGCAAACAAAGAATATAATAAAAATCATATTGACCTTGAAATGTCATTTAAGATTTTAGTTTTGGATAACAACTGTTCTTGCTACTAAATTCTTTCTAGAAATCAATACTATAAAGAATATTTACTAGCAATCGCTTAATAAATCGAATTGTTTTATCGACTGACACATGAAAATAAACACATGCTTTATTTTTAAATTAAAAACTAAAAATTTAATTAAAATTTATGTGGATTATTTCAAATTGAAATTTCTACATGTTCTAGCATTTTAATTAGGAATTTCATGATAATATAATAAATTTTTCATTGCTTTATAGTAAAAAGTTTACAGTTTATGATGAGATTTATCATTTTTGAAACTAGATGAAATGAGTCAATAATAATTTAAACGTTAAAAATCATATCAGTTTAAAATGTTTATAATAAACATATAATAAAATTATAAGGTATGAGAAATAATTATTAAAATTAGATGGATTAACAAAATTATAAGGCTGAGCAGATATGAGAAAACAAAAACTCATGTTAAAAAATGTTAAATTTATTTGAAATTGAAATTATATATAAACATGATTAAAAACATCAGGAACGTGTGGCATTTTTTTACTATTATTTATTTAATTTAATTTTACAATTAATTATTTAATTAAGATTATATTTAATTTAACTGCTGAAAAATTAAAATATTTATAAATATATATTTGTTTCATTTTCAATGTTATAACCTTTAGAAATTCGATTTTTAACCTGTCATTAAGTTTGGAAAATTAGTAATACGCCTCTTCAAGATATAATTACGTTAAAGTGCAACCACTTACTTTCAAACATGACTTTCATCTGAAGAGTCATTTTCTTTCAAGAATAATCTGAACGAATCGATTCTCAGAAATGGGCTTTCCTGCACTGATTGTCTCATGCTTTTCCTGCCTCTCAATCTTCTAAATAGATAAAGGCGAAGTGACTCAGAGAGATTAAGATAGCGCCATCTATTGAAAGTAAATGTAATGAAAATGTTGGTTGCCGTTGACGATTGTTACAATAAGAAGCTATTCTTACCAAAATTGTAGAGGTGCTCCTTTTTTTTCTGAAGACCTTCAAATAATTGATTTTTTCTCTCTTTTTATTTAACACTAATATCGTAAGCGTGACGAATAGGAAACTTTTCGTTGACAATTTTGATAATGAATAGTGACCTGAAAAAAGAATAATTAGCCTAGTTTCAGAATTGGATTTCAGTAGAAACGAACTGGTTAATACGAAACCAAGTAATATCATTATTAAAACATATTATGATGAATAAAAATTATTTCTAGAGTAAAAAATTTAACCACACAATCACTTCTAAAGGCACATCACCAAAAATTGTTTTTACTACTAAATATGCATTACCGTATAATTATATAACTATAAAATAAACTGATAAGCGATAAAATATGCTAACATTATTATCTATAAACTTATTTTACTCAGTATCAATTGAAGCAGTTCAAAACATTTTATCTAATAGTCGTACTTATATTTTATTATTCATTCAAATGTATAGCAAAATCTTTTTATCAGTTTCAATTTTATTCAAACATTTTTTAGCAAAAATTTTATTTTGAATTACAGTTAATAAAACAGTACAAATTTTCGCACTAGTTAATTAACCATTAGCAGCATATTTTTTTCACTTGTTAAATATTTTATTACTTGATAAATTACTGCAAAGCTGAAATGCATCTTTTAAAAATCTAATTCTGATCATTCTTATAAAGAATTAACAGAATTAACTAATTTTTAATAATTGTGAAATTTTCAAAAATCAAAAAAAAATTCGTAACAAAATTTCCGTGGAAAAATTCTTATTTTTATGCACTAAAACGATTTCTAAATATATATAAGAGAAGAAAATTTGCATATAAATAATGAATTCTTCATTTTCTATTTAGGAGCAAAAAGAAAATTTAATAAGGAAATAAAATTTGCTCAAATTAATTTTATTAATTAGTGAATTATATTTGTAGTTTCAATACAAAAAATTAAAAAAAAATATTCAAAATTAAATATATGAGTAAATGATAAAATAAAATGATTAAATACCACTTAGCAGAAAAACCACAATAATCACTTTTAAAAATTCCATTTAGAAAATAATTTACAGAAAGTGACATACGTATTTAAAAAAAAAAGTTCAATAGCAACAACACTAGTTTTTGTTCATTTTTTGTAAGTAATTTCATTTATAACTTAGGATTATATTTCAGTTTAACTTTATTCTCTTATTTTTAGATTAAACATATAATTAAAATGTAATTTTAACATGTATCTAGTGTTACTGAAAACATTCTAAACATTTGATGCCTAAAATATATTTCACATATTTAAAAAAAAATTAAATTCTCCGATATTATTGTTTATTTTTTTAAGAAAAAATATAATGTTTTCTTAAACATAAACTTCAAAAAAAATCATATTGCATTAAATTACAGTAATAATTACAAAATTTTTCTATTTTTGCAATTATTTAATTTCTCTTAAGTTTATTGTACTTACAAAGATTCTTAATAAAGCACTGTAAAGGAACATTTATTGAATATTCTTCATATCTGAGTTTTTTTTAGATAGCATTATAAAAACTATAAAATTAATTTACATTACATTTTTCAACTTCAAATGCTATGAAATGTTTTAGAAACACTCTTATATTTCTGCACATTTTTCTTACTTTTAGATTTTAGTTAAATTTCAGACAAAAAACGAAAGCAAAAACTCAAGTTTTATCAATTTTGTTTATTTCGAATTTGGGCTTAGATGACAAGGCAGAAAATTTCATATGAGATTTCTTTCGAAAAATCGTTTGCTGCAAAAAAAAACAAAAAAAAAACATTACCAGAATTTAAGATACATTTAGATAAATAATTGCTCTGATAAAAAGTGGCTGCAAAATAAGTTTATTATCTTTCTTGTAATATTTTTTGAAATCAAATTTATTTAATAAATAAACAAGAAGTTTATGAGTATTCATTTTGTTTTGCATGATTTCTTGATTGGTTGCAAAAATGCATGATTCTCTTTTAAATAATATATATATGTAATTATAATTATTTTCTTGTCTAATTTCTTTTATTTCTTAAAATTAATTGAAAAAGTTTAATTATTTTCTTTAATTATATCAATACATATCTGCTGCCATTAAATATTGTCTATTTCAAAAGAAAATCATTTTAAAAGTAAATTTTAAATATTTTATTTAAAATATGTATTTTCCATAATTGCTCAAGTTTTTTCTTTGGGTTTAGATATATTCGTTTAATTATAGACTTCTCGAAATTGAGACAACAAAAACCAGAAAAAAATATTTAGGAAAAATAAATTATTTGAAATATTGGAGTAAAATGACCTTGTGTATCGTTTATAGTGTTTTCTTTCAAAAAATGATGGGGTTTTTTTATATTGGGAATTTTGTTAATTGATTTCATCTTGTAAAAAATTACTTGTTTAAATTACTTGTTAGCGTTTATATAAAAAAAACTGCTTCATAACTTTTCATTTATGCAAAACGTTTAATATAAAAAGGTTTCATATCGATATGCTTATAATTTCTTTGTCAGCAAATAAATAATAATTATTTATTGTTATAAGTATTCAATTTTTAGCCATTGTAGTAGCATATATTTTTTTTAAAAAAATGTAATACAATTAATAAATCGGTAGAATTGATGTTTTAGTTTTTAAAATATGTTACGGCTCTCATGCAATTGCTGTACTAGCAGAGATGGCCTGTTTTTCTAAAGATTAAATCAATAAATTCTTATTTTAGAAAAAATTTGGTTCTTTATTAATTTTGCTGAAAACAGAAAAGTTTCATTTTTATTAATAATTAGCAGATAACTTTATTAATAATCAATTGCAATTAGATAGTTTCATGGAAAATTGCTCACTCTATAAGCAGTAGCTTATTTAATTGAGAAACTTAAAAACAACGAATTCTTATTCAAAAACTTTAATTTCTTTATTTAAGCTAAAGGAAAACAGAAAATTTGATCTGGGTCTAAATAAGACATAGAAAAAAAATTATCCTTTGTAATTTTTATTAATAAGTTTGAAAAATATTATCAAAAATGGAGATATTTCTTATATTTTTGTCCAATTTTTTTAAATTTTATTAAAAATTTATTTATTTTTTAATACAAATTTCTAAAAAATAATTTTTTAAAATAACTTTATTTCAACTGAAGATGGGAAGGCGGTACATTCTTAAAGAATAATAGTCATGTAATTAATATAACCATAAATATAGTTTAACAGTATACAAGATTTTAAACTCTGTGGTGATATCATTAACATTTTTTTCACCTCTTTCAACGCGCGACGCTAAAACACGTCCCAGTATGAACTGATCCCTCCAACTTTGGAAAAGGATCAGTATATATAATATTTCAACGCCGTCTGTAAATCTGGAGAGTTTAAAAATATCCTCGCAGATACGATTTGAATTTATGTTTTGACTTTTGGCAACTCATGCAAGTATTGTTTTTTTATGTATGCGAATGCAACTAAGTATTAATAAATATTATTTATGGCATCATAAATCTCGAGTTTTATTTACAAAGTTTTGTGCTGGGTTGTAACAAAATCAACGAGTTGAGTTCTACATTTTTTATTATATTCAATTTGTACTTACTCCTTTTTCTCTGCCTTTCTTTCAACATTTATACTTTTTCGGATGCAAAGTATTCTAATTATCAAAAATTCGTACTCGAGATTTCGATGAATCTCCATGTGTTAGACCACCTTGAATTCGGTAAAAATATTTTTTAGCATTATGTATGTTTGTAAACATAATAATTCAAAAACTCTCTGAGCTATACTTACGACCAATTTTGTACGCTTCTATCAAATTTTGAAAGAAATCTTTTCACAGGAAGTATGTCTGTTCGATGACAAATGAACTCCATAACTCTAAAACTCCAAAACCTGGGTAGACAAAATTTGGTACACAGCTGTACCATCTAATATATAAATTCTAATTGATTTCCTAGCCAAATTTGTACAAGTGTTGGCCGTTTACCGATTTGTATTTTTGCTGGAATTTTAACGCAATAATTCATGAATGTTTGGCGGTTTGTTATGTGCGAGGATAGAACCTGGGACCTTGTGGTTCACAGCCGAGTAACAAGACCACAAGACGAAAGCAATTGCCTGGGTTTCGTAGCTGTTATCTGACTTATATAAATCAATAAAGTTCTGCATGTTTCCTTGTGATAACAACTGTAATTCCATGTTGGCGCTCGACAAAAAAGGCACTCAAAATACATATTCATACGATAGATTCAATAAAAATGTTAAGTTCACGCCTATATTTCGCAACTATAGTTCGCCAATGTAATGTATGATATTTGCATACATTACATTGGCGAATGGTTTACCTAAGGTTTATAATTTTATGCGGGATAGGGAAATAGAATCTTAAATGGAGAATATGTGAGAAAGTTTCAAGGAGACCCCACCTGTTGTTTTGTATATGATACTACATTCTTTCTGTTAACGAATCTTTATTAATTTCTATCGTTTTTCAATCATTTGAGTGCTATGAGTTCACAGAATTCCAGCCCTTTTTTGTTTACTTTTAATATTACAATATATTTACCTCTAAAGTACACTAAAATATATAATTTCCTTTTATTTCTTAAACATTTGTAGATGTTCTTGAGACTTTATACAACAATCTTCTGTGACAATCAAGTCTAAGATAATGCTAACAAGATAATAGCCTGTCTAAAGTCTAAATCGGCGTATCTTCTAATTTACAACACAATTTATAATTCCAGTTTTTATTTTAAGTGTAATAAAATCCCATCAATTTTTCTTTAAATTAATTCTTAAGCTCCTAAAAATAAAGTCTAATTAAAGCAGATTATCTTTAGTGTTATACATTTGTATGTACTTACGACAAAAGCAAATAATAAAATAAAATAACTGTTAAGTTAAACAAAACAAACAAAAAAAATGACGAATCTTTTGGATCCCCTTTTATGAATTGAAGAATACAGATTTTTAAAAAATTAATTTTTACTACGTCTTTACGATAATTAATTATATATTACACTGGATTTTCTAAAACGTTATGCTTTCTTTCAATTTATTTTGAATAATTTAGTATTATTAGTTACCTTACTTTCTATGAATTTAATATCTTGATGAAACAAAATTTTGGAAATTGTTTAAAAGCACGAAAGAAAAGTAACAAAATATAAGTAATTAATACTTTAATCTGTCAATTTTTATTTTAAAAAATCATTATTTTTTAATTTTTTAATATTAATAAAAAATAGATGTTTTTAATTAATTTTAATTAAGTGTTCAATTTAAAATTGAATGCCCCTTCTTGCATTCTTTATTACTGATTTATCCAACTTTTTTTTTGAAGAAAAAAAGTTGGATAAATTGTTTTGGAAAAAAAAAAGTGTCAAAAAAAGACATTTGAAAAATAAAAGATCGTTTAATAAACTGTTAATATTAAAATTAACAGCACTAAAGTTATCAATGATAAATAATCGGTTTTTCAAAAAAAAAAAAATGATTTTTTTCTCCATTTTAGCTTCTATCTCGGTGTTCTTCAGGGTCCAAATTTATTCATATGCCGTTAATTTCTTTTCCAATTTCTCTAATTTCTTTCAATAAACATAAATCTGCTTTGTATATCTTCTTATTGATTCAGGACTTTCTATTAATAGATTTTTCAAATGCTCAGAAACGAAGTATAGTTTAGTTTAAATATATTAGCGCCCAATTTTTACGCAACACTAGGATTACATTAGTGCACCTCGCATTTTTTTTATTAAGATCAGAAGACAACACATGAACTGACAATACCCTCTACTAACTTCAGTACCACACCTTTGAAAGGTTATGGGACATGTAATTCATGTAATTCAATGTGATATGTAATTATGTAATTCCACATGTCAATTTGTCTAACATGTCTTACATGTAATTCAATGTCAGTTTCTCCCTAGTCACAAAACCAAAAAAATAACACGATCTAAAAGTTTATAGAAACAAAGAGTACCATTAATTTACATATGTAGTTAATGTAGTTTAAATTTGTAATATTTAAAGATAAATGCATTAGACTTCTAAAATAACGAGAGTCAGCTGAAAATAGATACAATTTTTATTCTACGGAAATCGCTGGATAATCATATAGAGAGTTAAATGCGCCAAAGAAAATTTCTGTAAAATGTATACATGAACATTTTATTATTACGCTAAGATGTTTAGTTCGACTTATTAGGAACTATATGAAGCATGACGTGAAAATTAATTCTTCATTGATTAAAAGAAAGGTAAACGGAAGGAAAAGCTAGTTCCGTAAAAAAATTTCTATTGGACAAACAAAAGTATGGAACACTCGATTTTGCTCGATATAAATATCGTCAATGCAGAATACAACTTCTTGAATCAAATGCAGAATACAACTTCTTGAAT
>JAPMOR010123120.1:188517-221709 GCA_026543865.1 Argiope aurantia
GCAGAATACAACTTCTTGAATCAAATGCAGAATACAACTTCTTGAATTATCAATCCTAATTAAGACAAGATAAACTTATTTAAGCTAAAACAATATCAAATCATGACGTTTGAGATTAAAACCTCGATTTTTTGATGTAAATAATAAATATATTTAAAACATACAAATTTAGATCATTAAAATATAAGCAAAATAATTTTCTCCTAGTAGGTCTGTTTAATTTGAATATACAAGCACCACGTATGTTTTTTAATGAAATCCGGATATGACGCAACGATTATTTTGACAACAAGAGACAGGAGCAGTGAAGTGGATAGGGGGTGGGAATGTTATGGAAGCAATCTGTATCTCATTTTAAAATAGAAAGATGAGATCATCTTTTTCTACGACTCTATGAAGTAACTAGAGTCAGCTCAAAGGAATAAAATACGTTAAATGTATTTTATTTCTTCGTTTAATATGATATTTTTATGGTATGAAACGAAAAAGACGAAAATCTAAATATGAAAGCAATAGATTATTGACTATTGCAAACGTCTAAAATACTGTTAATTAAACATATTTAGTCATTAAAATACATGGTTTGAAAAAAATTGAATATACTACTACTTTCACTACTACTAATTCAAATTAAGTAGGTTAAAATTTGAAAATGGTACCAATGTTTTTAAATTAGTTGGACGGTATCAGGCATTTAATTACTTTTGCTATAACACGAATATTAAAATATAGTTATCGAGAAATGTTCTAAAAAATCTAAAACACTCAAAATTAATTAATCAGTCTTAAGTAAGTTGCTGTGCAACATAATTAATACGTCATTTTCATATTATAAATTACACAAAATACGAAATACTGTAGCATAATAATACTTTAGGCTTGATTCGTCTTTGTTTCTAAAGTTGTATTTAATATGTAGCAGCGATAATGTGAACACAAAAGTAATTTAATACAGTCGCGACAATCGTGCTTAATTAAAACAATGAAAAGTGATTTTGCAAAAGATACTTAAAAATATTTTGAAAAACCTTATTAAAACTACGGAAAATAAATAGGAATTGTCTTCCCGAAACTTTCTCAAATATTCTCCAATAAACGTCTTATCCTTCTTCCACCACATAAAAATGTGGACCTGGGATAAGGCCGCGAATACTTAGCGTGATATTTGACGTGAATCTGGCATTTTTATTGAATCATCATATTCTATTGCGAGAATATGTATTTTGGATCCTTTTTTTCCGGCCGGTTGACAGCAAAACTGGACACGAAACTACAGTTGCAGTCACAAGATAACATATAGAATTTCATTGATTTAAGTTGATAATGTATTTATGAGATTACATTCCCATATATGCGAAAATATCAACCTACAGACAGTCAGCCGTTCGAATGATTTGACTCAAACTTTGATAAATATCCATATTTTAGACACTAAACGCGTGTATTAAATTTTATCTACTTAGCTCTTTGCGTTTTGAAGTTATCGATTTCACTTGTACCAACACCTCCTGAAGTACAAAGCCTCAGCTTGTGGGAGCTTACGCATCTCATGCAAAAATGATTTTAAATAAATTGTTAAATTATTCTTATGCATGGTCATTTTTTTTTACAGAAAAGGAGAAATAATATATATTAATTCTTCAAAATATTCTTAAATTAGAGTCTTATAGCTATTTTCAAATTGTGCAATTTATAGATATTTCGCAATATAATTGCTAGATTAAAATTTTTAAAATGTGATTTAAATTTTAAGAAATATTATAAAGATAAAAAGGCTTTATATTTAATTGAACCAGTGTTTTATAACATCCAAACGATGTGTTTACTATAGAGAAAGCATGAAACAACATCGCTTTCCCTGTTAGGCTGTTGAAGTCGGCAGACTTCTATGAATGACTCATTCCAGCCATCTGGTGGCTTTGTACTTTAGAAGGTGTATTCGAACAGCCAGACGGACTTCCTCTGAATGGATTTTGTTCAAAATTTGAGAGAAATCTATTTAATCGCAATTCCATGTACCAAATTTCAGCTTCCTAGCTCAAAGTGTTTTAGTTTTTAATAATAATGCTTTTTGTTTGTGATAATGTTTTTTTTTTTTTTGGAAAATATAAATTTTTTTCTTATATAGGGTTTAAAAAAATTATTCTTTCATATGCTATATACAATGACATAGATATTTTGCAATTTTTCCCCTGTTAGTTTCCGCAATTTGGTCATGGACAGATATTTAATATAAAATGCTTAATAATGAAAGGTTTTATTCCGAAATTAGACACAGGGGGGAGGGGGATGATTTTTTTTCGTATAAAATTCAGTTTCCATTCTTTTGAAATAATAAGAATAAGAATCTAAATATTTGAATTCCGCTTGTGTACCAGAAAACTCCTTCTAATTGCCAAACGTATTTATTACCATTACTTAAACAATCGCGGATTATTTGTAGATTGCTTTAAATAACAGTTTAAAAATATATATTATTACTTCCCTTCCTGTAGATCCTCTTTACACCCGAAGAATGTGAAATAATAGAAAATGAGAGGTGAAATATAAAAAAAGGAAGACAAAAAAATACATGAAAAGGATAAAAAGAAAACTACATATTTTGTCAAATTATCAAATTAAAGCTAATGAATTATCCTTAAAAATTATCATTAAATTAAGTAACATATACGATAGTTAATTCTAAATTATACAAAATTTATGGTACGAGAACAATTTATGATACTGTGAAAAGCAAATTATAATAATTTAAGAACCGTTAATTTAAATTATCCTGACAAAGATTTTGAATTTGAATAATTCAAGAAACATAATTAAGCATAATTTAAGATTATCGGGGTGACAATAATTTTAAATAGTTCATTGAAAAACAATCACTTCTGAAAAGTGTTTCTTGGCCTAGAAAACTAAAATTTTTTTTTTTTTTTTTTTGTGATTTCGAACAACATCACGACCATCATAGAATAGGGAAAGTTCACGAACTAAAGTGAAGGTTTTAACTTCAACCCATCAGTCATCAGTTCTCCTGAGAAACACATGGTCGACATTGAACTGAAGAGCAAAAACTTTAACGCGAAAAATGTCCGGGTTATTTTTTTTCTTTATTTGAAGCAATATGAGAGACGGATATCTCTTAACCTCGGTATTGTCCCCTTTTTCGGAACGCCCGATAACGACCAAGTCAAGGATTGGTTGCTTCCAAAAAGTGTGGGTTTTCGGTATAAAAAGTCCGAGTCGTCAACATGAAAACCCACATTTGTTCGCCACTCATCCAAAGAAGAGACTGAATTCCTCAGAAAATTGCCCAATTAAGTTTCATTAGATATTATCTTCAATTAGTCAGGATGTTTATGAGAATTAGTTTCTGGTGCCTGATGGCTGCTTGCTGTCTTTTGGTGGTAAGTTGCAAATTTTTATATTTATAAATTCGCATTGTTTCGATGGAAATTAATTTTAAAAATTACATTTTAATTAAAAACTGAAATAATAATTTAAATAATAGTTAGTTCAATTTAAATAATAATTGTCTAATTAAAATGTAAACAATTTTTATTAAGGGAAGAGGAAATAAGAATTAAAGATAAAAAAAGTTAAATATAAAAAAAATTGAATTAGAAATATAATTATTCTTTTAATAAAGAAATCAGAATAATAAATGTTTTCAAGTATTCCAAAATCCAATTTACCAATGAAACGAAAACTGATATTCTGTATGCAGAATTGTTACCATAACATTAATCTATAAATTGAATTAAGTTTTGACCAATATTTTTTTTTATTTACTAAATTTGCATTTTCTCTGCTTTCAAAAGCAAAAAAATTCATTAATTTGGTTCATCTATGAAGTGGAATTAGAAAATTTGCATAAAAATTCCAAGCGAAATCGTTTGGTAAAATGAAGTCAAATAATAATAAGCTCTTATATAAATTAGTTCTTAATGTATTAAATATTTACTCTTTTCATTTCTTCTTTCAGTGAAAAAATTCTTTCTAAAATTGTAATTTGTTCTCTGAAGATATTAAATAGTATGTAATACTTAACTGTTATGATTGATTATCAAAACACAAGATGTAAATTTTAAAATAAAAGTCGATGATAAGTGGCATGGTGAAATAGAATTAATACCAAAATAAAAATGGTTGCATACATGGAAAGAGTTTTCTGTAATTTCTATTAAGTTACTTTTGCTTGTCTTATTTCTAAAAGATTTTTTACAGTAGTTTTATTCTCAGCAAAATTTAATAAACTGAAATTAAACATGCAATCTTCAACCAAATGAAATAATTTTTTAAATATATCAATTACTTTTAGAAAGAACTGAAATTTTGAAAAACGAAACTAAAAAAAATAAAATAGACTGTTGTCTTAAAAACTTTTTGAGTCCGAAAATTTTCTTACAGTTCGCAAGTTTATTAAATTGGAACCATATTGATTTCCTTGTGTTAAAATCATGACTTGGTGATCTGAGTTAAATTATACATTCTGCTTTGAAATAACACAAGGTTATTTTCGCTCGCACCTCGTAATTTTGAATTTATGGCTTGATAGTCTCAGGTTCTAAACTCGACTTCACCTAAAATTCACACTGTATATGAATGTAGAGCATGCGAAGTCTGTTGCCGAGGGTCGAATGTTCTGCCTTTGAAGATGTGTAGAAATTTGGAATGGAAGATATGCAGTCAGGTTTAGTTAACTTATAGCACAAGATTGTCTAATTTCCGGCCAACAGAAAATTGAGTAAATATAAGTCTTCTGTTGATATTTCAATACTGAACTATAGAAGTAAATTTTATTTCGATTTTTCTAATAATACGCTCTGGATCGGATATTTCATATCTACCCTTTTTTTTAAATTTAAAGCATGGATTTCAATAAATCTCTTTTAAATTACGCTTAAAACGTTAAGATTAAGATTCATGAAATAAAACTAAAGTAATGAAAAATATATATATATATTTTTAGAAAATTTATTGGAAAAACGATAAAGTCATTTTTAAAAAAAGATATTTTTAGATATATGTTGACTTTTTTCAATTTAGAAATATATCAAAAAATAATACTGACATTTAAATTTCCTACATTATTTTTATATTAAATCAAAACAAAAAAAAAATTCAAAATGACGACCCTTCGCTTTCAAAATTTGGCTAATAAGTAATAGAACTTCTAAGCAAATAAAGCAAATAAGCAAAAATAAAGCAAAAAAATAAAGCAAAAAAAAATAATAATAAAGCAAAAAAAAAACAAAAACAGGAAGATAAAAATCATCACTTGTTATCATCAGTCACTTTTTTATTCATGTGATTTTAAGAGGGTTTTTTTTTTTTTTTTAAATAAGTGTGCTATTATTTTCATGCAGATTTTAGTTGATACCACTTGATATATTAATATCATGAAATAATTAATTAAATTCTACTTTATAAGACACAAAATTTAGAGAGATTTTAAATTAGATTTTTGTATAATCTACAAAAACTTTTAATTTTGACAAATCTTGAACTTACAAAACCTCTTGGACTAGAAAAATACACACCTTCGGAATTAGAAGTCTGAGATCGCAATAACTCAAAATGCAACGAATTAATTGAATAAATTTTAGTAGGTGGTCTTTATAAGATTTAGCATTATAGCTAATTTCAAACGAGATACATCAAACGGAAGTCAGTCCATTTGCCTTCACTGTGCGTGTGAGCACGATAGCTTAAAAACGCAATGATTTAGAAGGATGATATTTGATAAATGATATTTATCCCCATAATTGTTGATATCTCTCAAAAGTTAAGACTAGATCGATTATCGGGTCAATTGCCTGCCTGCCAGTTTATTCGTGTTCATAAATGGCTATTACAAGAAAAAAACCGAGCTAAATACATGAATTTTATTTTATGCTCTCCACATCAAAAGTATAAAGCAGCAGCATCAAATTTTGGACAAAATTGGTCAAATGGAATAGGAACTCTTCTGAAACGCATATTCGATGGACACTAACTTTATCATATTCTGTATGTATATGAGAATTCAAGGTTTAAATCTCCCGCAGGTTAATTATTGACATCATTCTAGTCATATGTATTTTAAACAATAAAATTTATATCTTTTAAGACAATTTCATCAACCGAAGTTTTTTTAAATTATATTTGTAACCAGTCTTTTAAGTCCTATTTAAAACAAACAAAATTACTTGCTATTTATTTACAAATTGAACTTATTTCCAAGAATTAAAATATTTATTTTAGTTGGAGAGTCCACTGTCATTTAACTTTAAACAAAGACTTTAATAATCTTTTGTTTATTAAAGTCCTTAATAGTTTTTTTTTATTTGAGCACTGATAACGTAATAGGAATTTCTATGATTATTCTATTATTTTTTGTTGATGTCTTATTACAAATACGTAATAGTTTGCGAATGGTGTTTTTTTATGTTTCCAATTTAATTTCAGTTTCCAGCGATATACGTATATATAGCTGTATTATTTGACCATTTTAAAACTTATATTTCATTTTTTGTAAAGAGAATATTTCTTATTTTAATGCTTAGTTTCAACAAATAACCTCGATTTGTTTTTTTGTTTTAAAATCCACTCTGTATACAAAGAGTCGCGTTCCACTTCGCGAGAAGACCGAAAACCGAACCGCCATAACATTCTAAGATTAATTAATTATGCGAAACTTAATTAATTTTCCTCAACAATGTTGAGTTTTTAAACCCATGAGTATCAAGTCAATCTTTGACGAATCGATTCTCCAACGAATGCTGAATGATCTAGCAGATTATATTGGATTAAGAGAAGTGTTCGATTATAAAGCGAAACATTCATATAATAATTTGAATTTATAAAATTTTAGATTCGTATTTGTAAACTATACAAATCCAAACTAAGGAATGGATTGCCTTTTAATCTCTTTCACAACTTCTATTAAGCAAAGAAAAGGTTTTAAAAAATTTCGGGAAAATTAATCAATTAGTTATTTTTTATTAGTTGAAAACTGTGTTTCTATATACCGAAGAAAATTATTATATCTTTAGTGTGACCACTCCTTTTGAATAAAGATATTAGAATTTTTTAAAAATTTCGTTACTGACCTGCGAGTTGCCATTCGCTATGTTTCACTAATATTGGATCATTTTTAAAGATCATTAATTACTTATGGAGAAAATTAATTAATTACTGATCTATTATCTCTTATTTATTATCGCTCGGTGATTTTTTTAAAAAATAAATTCTTGTAATTAAAAAACTTTTACTTAGCAATGAGAATTATAAAACGTTTAGAGTACATGATATTCTTATTTTAATAAACAATACAGTTGCAATAGATTAAAGGATTTTACGTATGATATTATTTGCATGAATGTAGATTTTGCAATAATGATATTCATATTTATAAAATGCATTTATTTACATGACAATTAGTGTTCCGCGTGGGCTTATGTTAAACGTATTTTTACTTCCTCGAATATATCACTTAAATAGCTTACCCATCAACAGTTGATTTCATAAGTGATAAAGGTATCCATTGTTATATTTTTAGGTATTTATTATAAGTGCTTTAAATTTTGAATACAGAAGCAAGAGAACTTTTTTTTAAAAAAGTTTTCTTACCAACGTCAAATTTCCATCCTAAATAATGCCAGAAAATCAACTGGTATATAATAAATAATAAAGACATTAAAGTTTTAATGAATTAAATGTTTAGTCTATCATATAATTCAAAAGAAAATATTGTTTAAAGCTAAACATCTAGGATTATAGATATAATAGCAGCTAAGAAACGCTGTTTTAAACCTAGCAAATTACTTTAAGGCGTTTTAGAAGCATAATCTTTCCATAATCCTATTTGAAATATTTAAGGAACTTAACTTTGAATTTCGCATGATATGACTTCTATGCTATATTTTCTTATTAAATCATCATCAGGGTAGAGCCATCTATCGGATTCTGAAGAATAACGTTGTGAAGTAAAACTTTATGAATCATGTCAGTAAAACGTAGTATCAAAGAAAAAAATTCCTTCGCTTCTAATTATTTTTTATCATAACTTTGTAATGTGTCCAAGAACTCTCAGACAATATGCATTTAAAACACTAAAAAAATTTACAAATTTAATTCATTTCTCATAATTTTATATAGGTATTTGGAATTAAATCTTATTGGTAACAATACTGATAAATATTAGGTGCTTGCATGCATTTTAATTAGCGACATCTATTGGTAAGCCTTCGAAATATCTATAAAAACGACAATGATTTTGGGTCTTACCAATTTATTATTACTTTATTGTTATCATTTTGAAAGTTTTCCATTTAATATTATTGAGTTATTCAGTGTATAAAGACCCCAATCATGGACCACTCCAAATTACATTTTCGACATTCATTGCTTTTTTTTGTTTGATTTGAAGAAATCTGCCGCCAAAGTCCATCAGACACTTTTAGAAACTTATAGTGATGCTGTTCCGATATATCCCAAATGTCGGTTTGATGTCAATGACAAAAAACGGCCTGGAGGACCAAAAAAAAAAGATTCGAAGACAATCATTTGCAAGGCTTATCGGACGAAAATAGGAAAAAGTTGTAGAAAATGATGGAAAATATTTTGATTGATATATATTGTACCAATTTTTCTCAATAAATGCCTTTTTAGATGAAAAAACGATCAAAATAGATGCAAGCACTAAAATATACAGAAGTATGAACATATGAATTCTTTTATTAAACTCACTAATATTTTCAAACTAAATTTGATTCTATTTTTTATTGATTTTAATGTTTAAATTATATTCTGTTACAGGTATCTGGCGAACAAAATGACTTCCTAGAAAGAAATTTCATGTCATCTCTCGTGTCCCGAGTCAGACAGACGGAACCTCGGGAAATCCGGGAGTACCGGACAAGCTGCATCCGGGAACCTGGATGCGCATGGAAATGTCCAGATGACATACCCTCCCAGTGCCAGTGCATATGCGGATCCCAGAAAAGAAGGAAGAATGCCAACAACAACAGGAGAATACTCTACTGAGAATCCTGTTTTAATGTAAATTGTTCACACCTCACTGCAGTATTGTCATCATTTGTAAATAAGCTTTTTGAGATTTTGCACATTTAATAAAAATTGTCATTTCAGATTTGATTTATTTATTGGCGTACTTCAGGACAACAAGATATATATTAACAGCAGAGTGCAAACAGTGGAAATACCAGGCAGGAGATTTAGAAATAAATTCTTTAATGAACTAAAATTTCTGCATCTTGCAGCATATACAGCACACTCCAAGTCGGAGGTTAAATGTTATTTTTGATGTCAATGAGTCCTTTACAGATGATAGGCAGTTTTGACATTTTCCATTTAAATAATTTTACCACGACACTAAAGTTGAAAAATACGAAAATAAAGTATTGATTAATAGATATTCAAAATAAATTTAATTAAAAATAGCTTTTAAAGAAGCTTTTAAGTTTGAATGATTTTCTTAACATTTTTCTTAGAAGTGTTGAAATTTGTAAAAGAAGCAGCTCTGGGAGAGTTTTCGAAGACTAAAATAGAAATTCATTATCCATACTTTCAGCTCTGTACTAATGTTTAAGAGAATTCTGATTTTTTGTTAAAGGTTATTTTAGTTTAAAAAAAAAGTTTTATGTATGAAGTTTCCTTCAGTTCCAAGCAAAATCCATTAAAGGATTGCCTTTTGTGTCAAAATTAAATTACGGAAAAATCAAAATTGAATAATGGTTTCATATTGAGACATATATTTTTGAATGTATGTACAAGCGACAAAGCAGGCATTTTTTAAAATTGTTTAGTTTTGGAATAATAAAGTATTTAAATGAAATAATTTAATAAAAAAGCAGAAACCAGAATTGACGAACTCAAATATGTGTTATACATTTACTTCAACTTTTTTTAAATTAAGTTTTTAATTTTCAAAGAATTTAAGTTAAATTTTAAGATTTTTTTTCTTTTTCACAAAAGTAAAAGAAATTTTGACTTTGGTTCTTTCTTTTAAGATCCTCTAAGTCTAAATCTTCAAGCGTACGGTAAAATTTTCATTTTTTTTTTTTGTATTAGTTTCGAAATTTGATTTCATTTATTAGTGGATATAATTACTGAATTAAATGAACTGAAGTAAAAGAATTATGCAATGCATTTAAAATTGCAATGGATTTTTGCTTTTGTTTCATAATTCATGTTATTTTTAGAAGATCTTTAATGTAAAAAAGTAATAATAATATAAATATAAACCTTTTAGAATATATCTTAAAGACAGATTATGCCCATTACAATATTCATTTTACTCAAAACAAATTTCTAGGCATTTTTTCAAACAATTAATGTATTTGCCACATTATTTATAGTTATTTCGTACATGAAAGAATTCAAATAAATTTTATTTAAACATTTAAAAATAACCGGAATTTTCCTAAAAGTAGATTAAATTGAAAACTTCATCATAAAAGGAATTTCACCCAATGTAATTTATTTTATTTTGAAGTATGATTTAAAGTTGTTAAATCCGATCACTTTTTCAAATCCTCTTATAATTTCCTATTCTTATGATTTCTTTACATTAAAGAACAAACGATGAAAATTAATTTGGTAAAAGTAAGATAAAAATATAAAATTAAATTGACTTTTAAATTTACGTAGTTAAATCGTTTGTGAGATTTAATTTAGTAATATTCATAATTATTTGCTTTTGTTGAACAACTAGTTCCCCGGAATATTGGCTCTTTTTTAATTGTTAAACTATTATGGAATGCATATATTTAAAATTTTACCGTATTATTTAAAAAGACTGAAAATTATTGTGTGTCCAAATTGAAAAGTGTGTATATTATGAAATACAGACGTAAATGAAAATCCTATTTCAAAAATAATGCTGAAAGAAAGCATTTTTTTAAATCTTAATTTTAACATTGGCAAAAACATGAGACTATCTAGTTTAGAGAAAACATGTGATGTCTTATTTCATTTGTTTAACACATTTACTAAGATTTTGTTTGAAGAACGCTAAACATTTTACTTAAGAGGAAAGCTTGCCTTACGCGTCCAAAAGTCGGAGCTAGATATACTTTTCTAGCTTTAAATGCATCAAAGAATGAAGCACAATAAAAAGATTTTAAAAAGATTTACTCTTGATATAATTAAATTGTCATAACTTTAAACAACTCATTTTATAGATCACTTTTATAACTATAAATGTTAAATTTAAATATTTCTTTTCAGATTTTTTTTATTGAAAGGCGAGAAATCGGTATTTCAACTCCTCCACTCCCTTTTCCACCTCTTATCCTGTAATATAACAGGATGTTAACATACAGGTCTGCTTTGAATATTCAACTCTAAAAATTAAACCAGGAAAATTATTGTTAGGCATATTTTGTATGTAAAAATGTTTAATACAAGTGTTTCATGCTTATTAACAAACAAAATGGAAATGAGACAGCTTTTTTTTTTACTTGTAGAATGCAAAAGTAATGCAATGTATTACAAAAATCCTGGTACAAGCAGAATTACAACCACTGAAAATGGGGGAATTTAGGAATGTTTTATTAAGATCGAATTCCCACTTCGCGGGGTGTCGTAATTGAGGTTGAAAAACTTCCGGTATGGTGGTTGGCTCTCGCCACACTGGTGGATACAGAAAAAAGTAGGGGTCGGTTGCCTTCCATTGATGACGGAACGTACTTCCCAAGGGAAGGGTTGTATTGTGGCCAGTGATAGCCCTTAGTACTCAACCACAGTTCTCGCCAGTGTTGCTGTTGCGGCGGTCCGGTCAGTCAAATTCTCCCATGTGCCTTCGAGAGGGTCGGAGTAGCCGGTTATAGGTTATTAAGAACGAAATCGATATAAGAGTATTTTTTTCCCACAATCTTTGTTCCGTATCCTATTACAATTAGCACTATAATATGATTATATAATCTATAAGAGCAATAAAAAAAGAAACTGTCGATATCTAGATATGAACAGTTATTCTTCATCGTGCATTAATCTTCTGTATTAAGACATCATAAGAAGATATAGAAACTTGGACTAATAAGGCAGATTCGCAGACTTTTGAGAGTATATATTATACAAAAAAAGAGAGAGAGAGAGAGAAACCTAAATATCTTTAAAGTACCACCGTTTAATTGTCTATTACCTCTTTTAATCGACAAAAATGCGCAAGCATTCTAATAAAGAAATTAATATGCTACCAACTACAATAGATAATGAAAAAATTCTCAATACAACGAATTAAATATGTAAAAATATAATAAAATCTGAACTATCTTTTCTTAATCTGGTATCGGTTACATAATTCTATTACCTTCTATTTTGATACAACAGATATCATCAAGGTATATTAACATCAAGGTATATTTCCCATGATCTTTCTTAGGGGTCATTATAAGATTGTATTCTAAATGAGCGTCGTATATTTTCGTGTTCGTGTTGTCTCGTGAAATACAGAGTTTAGAGAATATTTATATAACTGTTCTTGAAACTCGTCTATTATTTTCATCTACATCATAATGAAGTTATGCGGAGTCTCGTCCCTCTACAATCTTTGAATAAATGAAATGTACAATGTATACGGTCGATAAATTATCACTAAAATCTAAGGGGATGGTTTCTGGTGTACTTTTTATTAGGGGTTTAATAGGTTATCAGCTTTCTTGAGAGTTACTTTGTTTCTATTAAACGCAAATAATTTATGCTAATATAATGTTAATTCATCAATAATCTATAACCTGTGTAGAATTAAAAAAATAAGGATTACAGGAATATTTGAACAGCAATCATCAGTTTCCTACATTCTATTAAATTGTAAAAAAAAAAAAAAGTATTCTAATGCATTTGAGGAAAAATACGAAACCTGTTCTAAAGTACAAAACGTTGAATGTTATTGATTTTTTTTAAATGGCAGTTTAAAAAAAAAGAAGTGCAAACAATCTTTTTACACTATTAGTTATCAATGTCACATAAAAATGGAGTAGGGATTTTTTGTTTTTTACCAATACAGTATTGATAACAAAATTATTAATTATATCAATATACCATTATTTCATGTGAGCAATATGTTTCTTTAAGACAGCTTCTTTACTCCCTTTCTTGTCCCCTGGGGAGGCAACCTTATAATTTAGGGTGAGAAGCTTCTGACATGGTGTTTGGTTCTTGCCACTTCTGTCTGTACACGAAAAGGAAGGGTTCTGGCTCCTCGTATCGATGAAGGGACGTACTTCCTTAGGGAAGGGTTGTACCGTGGCTAGTGATGGCCCTTAAAGAGAAAAAAAAACTACTACCTATTGTTCCAATTGTCCAAAATCACTTCAAAAGTGTTTAGAATCAGTCTGTTATGTAATATAATATTTTATTCTTAATATAGTGTACGGCATTATGTAATGTAATAATTTATCCTAAATATAAATTAATAAAATAGTATGATGTGTATATATTTAATATTTGATGTTGTATATTCGATATTTATATTTGAATGCTTATTCCGTTAAATTCTCTTTAAAAATTCGAACTGAAAATCCTATTTAATTTGAACAAGAAGAGCGTCACCCATATTTGGGTGACAGAGCACCCATGTAAGTATACCCGTCACCCACCAAATATGGGCTGCGCGACGACGAAGATGTTAAGGATAAAGAACTAACTCCACAATGAAGGCAAACCAATTAGTTGCAAGCGATGCATATTATTCTTACAAGAGGGAAAGAAAGTAAGGAAAATAACCATATATAAACAATTTACCTTTTGATAGAAAGAGTATTCCATTCAGAGAATTATGTCGAAGCTGGGCCGAAAATTACACCTTACAGGGGTCCTTAGACAATGCAAATATTGTGGCCCACTTTTTCTTTAAACTATCTGAATACAAAATTTTTTTTATCCATTTTAATTTTGGCATTATAAAAGAAGTTTTATGTAGCAAATTTCGATACATTAAGACAACAAAATGTTTAATTACAGATGACTTTCTAAAGAGTTGTTTTCAGTTTATCGCGTATAAAAGAATACACAACTAAAATTCAAATGTACTTTCAAGCAAAATAATAAAAAAAGAACAAAAATTTTCTTTACGCAATCTAAATAACATTTAATAATAGAACTGAATATATTTTTTTAATTATAAATTTTAACATTTTTTTTAAATTATACAATAACAGAGTATAAAATTCCAGGGTTAATTTTTAAAATACCTAATTTTGATTTGAATAAGTTCGATTGCACGACCTTTATAGTGAGATGAAAGCACAAACCTCTCAAAATATAGAGGGTTCGGAACTCTCTAAAATTGGGAGACGTTTAGTGTGCAGGAGGAAAGCTTTACAATAATTCTTTTCTTCACCATCTCTATTTTCTTGAAAATATGCCATGTAGTTTTAAAATCAATATGACAATAGACAACTGTTTATGACTGTTGACTGGTACATTATATAAATAAAGATGTTCCGATACCTCCCGACTTTCTGAGTTTTCCTGCAAATCCAATATCAGGGAGTTTCGCTTTCATAGATTTATTTTTTAAAAAATAGTACGTAAATATTAAATCTTCATAGAATCAGAAAGTTTCTGTATTCTTTGGCAAGCGTCTGTATTGAATTTGGGGTTCAAATTTATCTCACTTTTTTTGCAGGTACAAAAACTTTTCAATAAATTGGGAAATCTGTAGTGATCTAAAATAATCAGAATTTTCTACGATTAAAGTATTTTTCAAAGAAAATTCTATATAAAACTATATTGTAGCAAAATATAAATTATATTATTTGAAGTTTTCGTTCAAATATGATCCTTATTTAAGATCTAAGCACACAAAAATTGAAAATAGTTTCATTTTCAGTCTAGTGAATACAGATAACTTTCTCTATTATTATGAGAAAGTTCCATTTTCTGAATATATATTCAGTAAGACAAATATTTATAAATTCAATTCATATGACACTCCTCTCACACCAACATTTGTCATCCACCATCTAATGACATGTTTTCTTCAGTTGTCTTGGACATTCCATCCAACTAAAATAAGCGCAGATTCCAGAATTGTGCTTGAAGTATCTGATTTGTATTATATGAGTATGAATAGATTTCAGAATTTCAGATTATTATACTTCTTTTTATCCTTCTCCTTTATAATTAACTTCTATCCTAAGCAAGAAGAGTTTTTCAAGTGTCCATCGTTTAACTAACGTGACGCAATGAAGGAAAATGAAGGGGGAGAAAATTCAGAGATATCTAGCACAAAATTTGTTATGAAGCATTTTGTTTTAAAATATGGTCGGAAATTTTCTATCATTTATAATATTCCATCACTTTTTCAATTGACAAAAGAAACAATTTGTTTAGTACGTTCTAAAAGATACTTCGACTTCCATTTTTATTTAATGTTTTGGTTCAAGTAGGAGAAAGCAGATAACTTGGATTACATTTTATTATATTTAATTAAAATGTAATTCGAATAACTAAAATTAACATCAAAATGTCTATATTTACCGGCACTTTCCCAAAGTGTCGTCTTTTGATCTCTCGCCTGAGTACGCCTTTGATACATGAAGAACGTCAAGCTTCTAAATCTATTCTTGGTAAGATATTCAAGTTGGCTCATGTTAAATATTACCTATCCATTTTCTTAAAGCTTTTTGTATTGTTTAATTATTTTGAATATTTTTACAGGCAGTAAGTATCTATTATTTTTAAGCTGTAAGTTATGATTGTGTATCTAATTAAGTCAAAAATTGTATATAATGACTTATTTCAAATATTTTAATGTCAGATATTTTCTTAACACTTTTTTAATATCAGTAATGACATTTGAATAAACAAAATATCGCTCTAGTATAATTGATATGATGTGCAGAATTTCAGCTTCTGTTTTTTTTTTAAATGCTTCAAAAAGTTTCTCAAAATATAAGAATGTTTGTGTGTGCATGCTTGCTTTGTCTTTTGGAAAGATTTTAAGTGCAAAAAAAACAATAATTTGTATTGTAGCTTACGTTCAATGATGTTCACATATAATTTAATATAACAAAATGATTTGTAATATTTTTAATGCATTTATTTTTAATGCAATTAATTACATTCTTTGTTCTATTTTGTACACTTCTGTTTAAGTTTTATGAATAAAAGTGTAAATTATTGTGTCCAATACTTATTTAATGAATAAGGAATATAACTATCAAAATTATTCATTTTTTCCTTAATTAGAGTTTTAAATACTAATGTTTTCTGAGAATAATGAAATATGAATATCTAAGAAGGTTACATTGCACCTCCCCAATTAGCCTATGACAATCTGTTTCATCTTAGTGCTGACTCAAAGAGTCATTTGAATTTAGCTACCTTACCTCCTCATTGATTACTTGGTATGTTTTAAAATTATGTTATAC
Source organism: Argiope aurantia (assembly GCA_026543865.1). Classification (NCBI taxonomy): domain Eukaryota; kingdom Metazoa; phylum Arthropoda; class Arachnida; order Araneae; family Araneidae; genus Argiope; species Argiope aurantia. The sequence goes on from JAPMOR010123120.1 coordinate 204,894, forward strand.
TAAATATGGTATTTTCATTTCCATTCATAGATATATCATGTTGCAAATTTGAATGCTGAAATGATAATCTTTATTGAAAATTATCTTTTAAGGTTAAAATTCATTAAGTTTTTAAAATTCCATGAACATTCATTAAAATCTGATAAATTCTAAAACTAATAATAATTAACATACTCGTGTGGTATTTAAAACAAGCTTGATATATTGTGTTTTATAAAAATGTAATAGATTCATAATCTTTGTTTCTGTATATCATTCAAACCAATGTAAATTATTTAATGCATGGAATTTATTTTATATTATTCATCGAATATCAATTAAAAATTGTATATTACTGATTCATTGTAATTGATATTACTTTAATTATAAAGTAGAAATCTGATCCACCAAATGCATTGTTTCTTAGGAAATTTTTAGAATGCTGATTGAAAGACATAATTTTTTACATTTCATAGTCTATATGTGTGTTAATATATCATATATAAGGTTATGGAATAAAAGATACTTTTCATGATTGCTTCTGCATACAATTGAAGAAATATTGCTGATATTTTTGAATAGGGAAAGATTATGATTTTAACCATAATACTATTTATGTCAATTTTTTTACATTGTTTAAAATTAAATTTATACATTTCAGATTTATTCTTGAGATTAAGTTTCTCATTATTTAGATTTTCCTCCAAAATATTTGTCCTCTGATATATTTATGTAATTTCTCGAAACAGTCTCTTCTCTGCAGAACTGTGTTAGTAAAGCATATGTGTAATTGTTAATCTGAAAGAATAAAACCCAAACTGCGCAAATCATTTTACCTATTTATTATAGTTTATTCCTTAATCTGAATATCAAAACCATGTGTAATAATTACTGTATTAAGCAACAAAAATATGTTACAGAAACAATATAAATTATATTTCATTTGATTTATAAAAACAAGAAAATATTCTTTTATAATCATGTGTTTATTTAGGTCAAGATATTATTTGCAAAGTAAATTTTTCTGTTATTGATAAAAACTAAATTGTATGCAATCATTCTTATTGATAGAATTCTTTATTTACATTTCTTCTTTATTTTTGTTTAATTTTTTCAACAAAAAATTTATTTTGTTGCATGATTTTACTTTGGGTACATTTTTTTTCAGGGTCCCTTGCTGGAAAAGGAAAAATTACTGCTACTTTAACTCAAAAGAAAAGATTACCTGCAGAAAGTGATGTAAAAAAGCTAGTAAACTATTGTTGTGGTAGCAATATTTATAAAGAGGGGGAAGATGTAAAGTTGAAAGATGATTCTGAATATCCTGATTGGCTTTGGACACTACGCCTTGGACCTCCACCTCCCTTAGAAGAAATGGATCCTAACACCAAAGAATATTGGGAACATTTTTTCTTTCTACAAAAAATCAGAGAGCTTCGTCTAAAAAGAGCTAAAATCAAGAAAAAATTATTTGTGAATGAGGGAGATAAAATTTATTTACTCAGGAAGATACGATTTAGAGCTTTGGCTCATCAATATGATCCTGGTTTTAATTCACCTCCACGCTTTGACAAAGATGGATGGAGAATTATTTAAATGCAGTGTATTTTCTGTAATAAAACTAGTACATTTAACTGTATATGTGTGCTCTTTTCTTTTATATTATGAAGTATAATAATGTTGCTAGAATACTGACAGTCTTTTTAACTGTCCATGTCATATATATATATTGTGTGCAACTGAATAATAATCAATTTAAGTATTAAACAAAATAGGCCTAAAAGTTTTAAATTAATTTGCAAAATAGATTATAAATTTTAACTGGAAATAATAAATTTATAATTCTTAGATATCATATGTGCACATTTTTGTATTATTTAAATTATGAACAATCTTTATTTTCCCTCAATTAATTTCAATGTATGAATGCAATTCAATAAGCGAAGTTGAATTTGTGTGTATATATAAATTGATGTTTTTAATTAGAATATTAATTTAAAACATCAAATATACATGCAATATAAATTTGTACTATATATACTGAGAGAGAGAGAAATTTTGTCTCTTACCTAATTCAATGAAACCTCCTATTTGATTCATTTTAGACAAGTTGTAGAAGATAATCTATACATCCTATGAGACATTTATTTATACTATATAATTTCAGTATTAAATTATAATGCTTAAAAGTAAAGACTTTTAATTTTTTTTTAAATGATAATTTTATGCATGTTATATATAGGCTATATATAAGTAGTAAATATTAGAATTTCATGATGCATTCTAATAATTGCTTGCATTGTAGAAATCTTTAATGCTCTTGCATGTAAAGGAGAAATATTTAAGAAGATTGATATATTCATGAAAAGAGTATATCTTTTGTTTCTGATATTTCCGAATTAATATAAAAATAATTTTTTTAATAAAAGGAATCAAGCAACCTTATATTAAAAACTTTATCTGAATAATTTATATTCAGATTTTTATACTCTTGGAGGGGTCTTTTTTAAACATATTTATATATTATAGTTATAACTTTTTGAGAAAATGTTTCATTTATTCATTAAGAAAGGAAGATAAAAATTTACAGTACAGAAGTTTAATTGATATCCTTATTTTTATTTCTAAGAATATATGTACATCCTCCTGTCTTTTATACCTATTTAGAAATAATTTATTTCCTTTATAAGAGCTTTCATTTTTACTTTTTCTGCTGATAATCGTATTGTGTGTTAACTTCTGATTGCTGTGATGTAAAGGGAATTTTGATATCACTTAAATCTATATTTGCTTAATGTATTTATACTATTTTAAGTTTGGATAACATGCACTTTGTTGTATTAAGTTCATAGTTTGAGTTTGAAGAACTTGTAACTTTCTAGAATGAAGCTTGATACTTTTACATTATTATGTACTTATTAGCATTTTCATTCACCTGCTTTTTCTTGTTGGATTTTACAAAACTATGAGCTCTTGTCGTATTAATCTTTCTTTTTCATTTGTCGCTATATAGTAACTTTGATTCTCAATAAAATATTGAATTTAATGAAGCAAATAAAAATAATATTTAAGTAAAATTTAAATAAAGTGTTTGTAATTAGGTTTTGCTAGAGTTTGCCACGATTTTTTCTGGCAAAAACAATCAACCATTTTCCAAAAGCTCAAGCTGCCCATTGTAAGTATGCTGAATTGCTGTTATCAATCTTTGAAATTAAATATTTTCTGAAAAATAATATTTTTCACCAATATTTATCTTTGTGCTCCATTTGCAATTTGTATTTATTACTGCAAGGTCAAAAGTGCCTTTCAAAACCCATTCCAAACACTTGGTTGGAATGGTTGTTGGATTGGTTGCTTGGTAGAAAAAGGCAACCTTTTTCTCTTTTTGAATTCAAGGACCGAGCTGCAGTCACAGCAGACCCAGCAAGAAGCGCTGAATTTATTTTCCACCGTCATGGCCGAAACTTTCGTTCTCGCTTTTTTTTTTTTTTTTTTTTTTTTTTACGTGCATGTGCGTGCGTGTGAAATTAGATGAATTTTCATTTCGATTCATACTCCTCAAAAAAATTACTTGCTTAATTTTTTATAAAGTTCTTCTTTTGATGAAAACTTTTATGAGAAATCAATTGTTGTTACAGAATGACTAACTGACTAGGAGATAGAGAAAACTGAGAATTCCGAGATATCGGGAAAAATCAGGAAAAATTATTCTGAAACTTTTTTTTTGATAATTATTGTCACAATCAATAATTAATTGGCCTTTTTTCATAAGTAGAATGAAACATTTTTGGTAAACAAGGAAAATCTATCATTTACTGTTGTTAGAAACGGAGGCCAACCACGTTTCTACTCACCATGGGCTTTAAAATTACGAGGGATCAAAATTTTGATGGTGCAGAATTATCAGCGTCGTAAGTGCCTTCAATTCTAAAGTACACGCATCTAGTTTATGAGGGATTCTACTTCTGCTGACTGTTTTGAAGCAATTAACTTGTTCATTGCTTGCCTTGTTATACCTTAGATTATATAAGTTTATCAATATGCTGTTTAAAAAAATTGATTCTTCCACCGCAATTTGTTTGCATAATTTATGCTAGAAATCCTTATTCTTCCAAATGGATCTTTCTCGGTCATGGTAAGGAAGAATAATCCGATGGTATAAATTGCAGATTTCTTAATTCAACGTTTTAAAATCGAATTGCGACTATGGCTGGTATAACATTTTTGCTCTTAGTCGAAATAAAGAAAAACAATTCAGAACAATAAAGTTGGTGATATTAACATTCGGAAATGAAGGGTAAAAATCAATCGTCATATCTATATATATATAATGTAATCCCCCCCCCACACATTTTTTTTAAAGGCAAGTTGATCGGCTCAATGAACGAAAATAGTTATGCTTTTACGTTCTATGAGAAATGCAGCTGAACTAAGGCCCAACTCATATTACCGTCATGATTTTCAGCTTTAATGGGTCTCTTTTATTCGAAAGAAGAAACAAAATGACTGTTTTATTCTTGGATCTTCTGATAAACTACAGAAAAACAGTCGGAAAATTTCAATCCATTAAACGAATTGCTACGTTTTAGACCTCCATGAATAGGAAAAATGCATTTTTGGAATTATGTCGTTACTTTTTATGAAAACGTTAACTCAAAAATATCTTGAGCTTGTCGAATGAAATTTTGCATAAGGAATTAACGACCAAATTAATATATTTCTAACAAATTGTAAGAGAAAGGCAGCCAAACCAACCAACACTCACAGGAAGATTAGCTGACTGTTTGAGAATAGATGAACACGATGGCTACCAAGCATAAAAAGTTAGTCAGGTATATTCATTTAGCCTTGAAAGAATAGATCACTAAACTAACTAAAATAAACTAAATCAGTCGAAGGGTTGACCGTCTGTACTTCTGCATACATTAAATGTGATAACTGAAAAATTCAATGGCTTTAAATAAAATTTGATGCACTGTTTAAGAATCTAAAGTTCTACATTCTATCAAATTTTGTGTCAAATCTATCAAAGAATCTGTCAGTCTTTACGTTCTCATACATGCAACTGCGGTAACTCAAAAAAGCAACGACTTCAATAAATAAATTTCGGCATATGTTTTTTTTTTTTTTTTTTTTTTTTTTTTTTTTCCCCTGAAATTCTGTGTGTCGAATCCTGATTTCAGTTGGTCGAAAAAAAAAAGGTGTCAGAAATGAATGAAAAGGACAGAACACATACTTGCGGGACTCCGAAACTAAAAGTTTTAATACTCAGTCGTGTAAGAGGAGGAACGATTATACCTTTTTAAAAAAGTAGGCAAAAAAATTTATGGACAAAGTAACCCGCTGATTTTTTTTGTTTGTTTTGTTTTTGTTTTTTCTGATCGCGTTACGTGTTACGAAAACGAAAGCATGAATTTTGTGTTATTAATATTCGAAGTTATATTAATCTATGTAGATGTAAAATATTGACAAACATTATTATCTAGCATTTCATATATTTTCCCTCTTCTCTAATATCTTTTTGTTGAATCAGAAAATGTCAGACATTATGCTTATATTTTCTTAAAGCAATCTTTTTGCTTATGTATGTTTTTTCGCTAAGTTTTTGGAAACAATACGTACGGATCTTTTGGGGAATTATGAAATCTTCAAAGTATCGTATGATCATTATTGTCAATATTTTCATATTTTTTTGTATTATGTATTTTTTTTTAAAAGTTCTCCTTACATAAGCAAAATACTCAAATATATATGTATAATATGAACATTTTTCTTATTCGAATTTATGTATTGATCACTCCACAAACCCGATGCTATCTCTTTTGGCGGTTTTTTTTTTTTCCCCCTGCAGAAGTAATATGCAATAAAACGGGTAACGTTTATTTCTATAGTTCTTTCTTAGGCCTTTCTATTGTTTCATGAGATTCGTTTTCTGCACTTCTTTTTCTCTTCGTGTCATTTTGATCCGCACAATTTTAATTCGAAGATTGTTAATTTTGCAGTGTATCCTCTATTGTTACACTTCCTAATTCCTTTTCTAGTTATATTATATGGATACATGGTGAAAATATATAGTAGTAATGGAAATAAAGAAAAGACATACAGTTCAATTTAATTTTGGGTATGTTATTTTATTTATCTATTTTACAATAGTGTATAAACCGTGCTGCTTTCGTATCACCTCTTACATCATTGTATTTTGACCAGGATGTATTTACATTTTTTTTAAATACAAACAATCAAAATCAATCTCTGCATATACTATTTGCAGATTATTTCGTATTCACCAAGAAACTTTCGATAAATCAGCGTTTCAAATATTGAAGCGATTCTGGTTTTTCTTACACACGATACTCTTAAGAACATCTCACGGAACCCAATTTAAAGACTACTGCTTTTTGTATCTTTGAACACCATCGGAAGTTATTGAAATTTGGCTGAGTTGTCTCATCCCATCTTACGTATTGCCCCGACTTAGCTCCTCTGAATTTGCATCTGTTCCGTCTTTTATCTAATTCACTAATAGGAAAATTTTTAATTCTCCAGTAGACTGCAAACAAACAATATTTTGAGCAATGTTTTAATGATAACCCTCAGACGTTGTATGAGAGTGGAATAATGAAACTTCCAAATAGATGATGTAATTTTTCAAAAGATGATAAATCATTATAAAATAAAATAGAGTCTTTATTATTGAATAGACTGAACTGATAGATCAAAAGAAATTAAATTCAATTTATTCTAAAAAATCGATAGTGGACTTTTCAAAAAGTCCAATAATGTAATAAAATACCGCTTTATACCATTCTTTTATGTGTATTTTCTCAGGTGGTATGAATATTTATCGAAATTTTCGCACGGATATAGGTCACACTGGAAATGTCACTAGCTGAAGTATTGTATATTTGGCGGTTTCATCTTCCGGCTTTGTGTGGAATTCATTGAATATGTATGAAACTTTCATTCCTCGCTTTGTAACCCCATTTTCAATTTTATTTAGAATGCTGAATTTGAAGAATGTCTGGCAAAATATTCTTTTCGTTTCTTTCTATTTTTTTCTCACAAATTAATAGAGCGTGTGATTAAATTTAGAAAGCCAAAAACCCATAAATTAGCTTTTAAAAATGCAATTAACTGAAACAATTTTAATCACCAATTGGCGATATCACCCCAAAACTTTCTCCGATGCTTTCTAATGAACTTGTTATGTCAGAGAACGTCTTACATGGCACTAACGTACAGTTACGAAATATTAACTTTTGGCTTGAATTTTTCATTTTTTCTGAATCTATCGTGTGATACTTGGTGATTTATTTCGTGATTAATTCTTGGCATGCATTAATAGCATTAAAAAAAATCAAACTTGTGTTTTAGACGCGTTTTTCTCAGTCGATTGAAACGAAAATGTGACACAAAACAACACATGTAGTCATAAAATCCCGTACCGAATTTGATATATTTAAGTCACTTAGCTTTCGAATTATCGCGTTTACATGTTTCTAAAAGTACAGACCAACAGATAGTCAACCTGTAGTTAGATTTGGATCAAAATTTGACAGGTGTCTGTTCTATAGATGTTAAATCTGTGTACTGAATTTTGCATATCTAGTTCTCTTCGTTTTGTATATATAGTGTTAACTTAATTCAGATAACAAGATACACGGATTTCCGTTGAACAGATTTCATTCAGAAATTTGATAGAAACCTGCAAATTTAATGTAAAGATCTCATACCAAATTTCAACCTTTTAGCTCAAATAGCTTTTGAGTTATTTTTGTCACAGACAGACGGACATTTTCCAAAAATGTGTGATTTGAACTCGGGGGGTGGGGGTGGGGTCCAAAATGTGGAAATTCCCCGAGTTCGAATATTTTGACGATTACTATACTTTCTCTATACTACGTGTACGAGAAAGTAAAAAGACATAGTGAGTTTCTTCTCTCTCTCTCTCTCACACACACACATATACATATATATATATATATTAAATTTTCGTATACAGGTGTAAAATACTTTTTAATGTTTTCATATGAACTATTATATTATAGCATTTATGATCATCTGTTAAAATCTATTTCCTATTTTTATTTATTATGAGCAGAGATATAATTTTAATGACAAATTTCGTGTATGTATTGAAGCCCCGTATACTACTGACCATTTTTATCAACGTACAAATATTGAGTTATTGACCTGTTTAAAATTGTTAAATAATATGCTCACATAGTTACAGTAATTACTTTATATTGGTATCATTATAAATAATTAAAATAAATAATTTTATCTAATAGAAAGTTTTTTTAAATAATAATCCTCCTTCAAACAGCCTTAGGTACAAGATCCCATTGTACCTACGGCCAATAATTAATATATCTAGGACCACTCACTGAAATTCAGATTCTACTCGGTAATGAATAGAAAACTTACATTTGCATATTAATTTTATAAAATATCAATAGCAGATAATACATTTATTTGTCCGATAATAAGTATTCAAATTCCAATATGCCAAATTATAAGTAAATTTAAAATATTTTCATAAGTTAATCAACATTATGATTTGAAAAATTGATTCCAAACGCCAGCTGTATATAGTGTCCTTTTGAAGTACCTATAGACTTTTTTAAACAATTTGAATGCGATATTTTTAATCTCTATGTCACGAACAACATTTTTACTACACAAAAACCTTTTAGAGTGTGCTCTGATTCTAGATATACAGCACTAGATATACACTCCTCATTCATGCTTATTATTTCTGCCACATAAAAATGATACGTTTTTCTGCCTTGCAATCTTGTTAAACAAAACCCTCTTTTCCGATTGTACTATAGAACTTGCATTTTTTGTGGAATCAGAAGAATCTACACTGTCTGATAATTTTTCGGATTCCTTAGACTGAAGCATAGCTTTTTCAGGAGTTTTGCTGTTCTTTTGGCCATTCTAATTGCATGTTGTTTTTCAATTTCTTTCTTTTCCAGAATATGTGTCTGGAATGTACATTTATGTGATTTTCGACTGCTTAAACAACCAAGCAAAGACAAGATACTGAACGAAGACATTCCTTTGCTTTTAGAGATCACCGTCCAAATAGAACATCGGTTAAAATAAATAGAATTCCGTCTTTTCGGAATGAGTCACCCAATAAAAGTCTATGCAACTGCTTCTGCAGCATCAGTTGCGTTTTTTATTCCATCAAGATTTATAGGTAACTAAATATAAAATTATAAATATGTAATTAAAGAGAAATTATATATAATAAGTTAGGAATTCGCGATACATAAGTGGGATAAACTTTGAAAATTTGACTGAAACGTGGTTGAAGTCTTACGTAATTTTTTTAATATGAAAAAATTGTCCGTTTTTATAAATTTTCTATTAAAACAAACGAATAATTTGAAATAATAATAGTAGTAGCAAACATACTTTTTTATAAGTCTAGAACATTGAAAATTCCTAAACAAGATTTACATCTCATCCATTTAAAAAAAACATTCAACAATAACAAAAAATGATTACTTTAGAAGGTAGACTGCATTGATTACTTTAGAATTAGATTAAGGCTTCCTATATTTATTATGAAAATACTTTCAAAAAATAACAAATATGATTGTTGTTGCATCTCGGTCCATGGCCCTAAGCACAAGGAAATTATGTGTCCCTAAGTATAAGTTCATATAATTTCATAAAAAATGTCTTCTACTGGAAAATCCAAATACAGAATGATATAATTTAAAATTTCAATCAGTTCTTAAAGTTGCGAATAAAGTTACGTATTAGCATTCAAAGAAAAGTTTTTTGTTTACCTTCAAAAAACAATAGAAGAGATTAGTTGCTGAATTTTATTTCAGAACTACCTAAAAACGTTTTTCATTTATAACTTGTCACATCTGTTTCCTGCAAAATTTCAAAATGACTGGAAAAATAGCAATTAGTATTATCAATCATGCAACTCAACAATAAAACTTACTACTAAATATTATTCATTTAAAGAGTGGAAGAAGCCTTAGGAACATGATGGTCCCTGATACACAAATGTCCTCTATTATTTAGATTTTCAAAATAAATGGAATTCGAATTTTTTAAAATTTTTTTCATCATATCAAAATAAGCTCACTGTGATTATTGAACATATCTATACTCACATATTATATTAATCTTGGTGTGATATTGTGCAGACTCATTTTTCTGAATTTTAGGTTTGTAATTAAGAATTTGAAGATTATCGCATCACAACAAATTTTCGATTTATTATTAATAAACAGCTATTTTAGAAAATAAGTGTTTTTTATGTTGTTCAGTATTGAAAACCTCAAATTCTTTCTACATATAGTAAATTTTGCATCAAGTAATTGTCATTATTGGCAAACTAATTTCGACAATATTTTCTGCTGAGAATGCTCTAGTTACATCATATATATGTAGTGACGAATGCCTGATGACGAGCGCCATCTGCTGGCCAACAGGTGTTGATGCTTGTTAGACGGAGTGCAGACGAGACGAGATGGGTCTGAACGAAAGTCAGGACGTGTGAGACGAGACGGGTCTCTGAACGAAAGACGCGACGGAACATGTGAAGTAATCCTGCGACGTATTCGACGAAATCTATTCAATGTTCATTTCTTTTATGTTAATGTAATTATCCGTCCTAAATGTAATTAAATGTGCGTTCTAAAATAGTAGTGATTCCTGAGTCTTACATATATCTATGCGCATATATAAAAAATTATTTCTGATATAATTACTTATATAAGATTTTTAATTATATAATTAATTTTGACTATTATATTCGCATTTGTGGCATAACTTTTTTTGGGGAGTAAGCATACAATTAATTCTGCAATAATGAGATGGAACAGGTAAGAATATTGCAATGTCCTTGTAAATTTAATATTCAGTTTCGTTAATAGTTTTTGTTTAATCTGTCTCTCTATATATGTAATGATATCTTGATTCTAATTTAAAACTCAAATGATTTTCTAATTTTTATCTTTATTTAGCCATTGTAAAATGTTCTCTTATTTCCTGATCCATTTCCACTTTATATTAATGCTTTTTAACACGCACTCTAAAAAACTGATATTATTTCATTCTTTCACGCTCCGAGCGAAATGTTAAAAATCCCCAATGGTTACAACATTCTTTTAAAAATACCTAAGATTCTCACTTCTAAGTCTACTCATAACAAAGAAATCCCTATTAGAATTCCATAGTAAAATCCCAGAAGGGTTCTTTTGTTCTTGTATAGCAATGTAGAGTAACGCATCTCTTATCACTTTTTCACTGAACATAATATGACTTGAAAATATTTAAATAAAATTTTACCTGTGAGATTTGCTGAATTTACAAATTTTTCTATTAAATTTTTATTAATACAATTAGTTTAATTTATTTATATTTGAAAGCACAATGGGGGCTATAATCCGTTTAAAGCATTATGTAGGCTGTTTTTTTGCGAAATCGGAATTTTGAGTAATGGTTAAATTACAAGAAAAATACCAGAGCCGACAACCCCTTCCTTACCAAACTCCCACTTGACATGAGCTTTGTGGACTGAGCCCAGATAATATTATATTGACTTTCGAATTCGATGTGTTTTGGTCCTGAAGCTAATACTGGTCAGTGCTATCTCGCCAATGAAATGAACCAGGGGAATGTTCTGCCCTCATCTTACTTATACACTTAGACAATCTAGCATTTCTGTTTTACTTTCTCGTGTACGGTGCCCTCCTGCTAGTGTGGTATGGAACCTTGGAGAGGGAAGGAGGTACCAGCTCAGATGTCAACCTCGTCCTCTGATAGCGGCTCAAAATTACGAGGTCCGTCTCAAAATAGTCTTAGTGTTGATTTAAAACGGGATGTTAATATGAGTAAGCTAAATAAAACTAAACTAAATTATCGTATACGAAGTATAAAAGAAGTATTATAATCGTTAAAAAAATTCGAAAGTGAGAGCTTTTGACGAAACTTTAAGACCTGCCTGAATCTAAAAACATATTTTTGGCATTATATTTTACTGCCTGTGAACCCGGTAACTCAAAAGCGCTTTGGGTTAGACGGTTGAAATTTAGTATATGGAATTACTATACAATTTGTCGATATCTCAAATTTTGCATGAATTCATAGGAAATCTGGCTGTCTGTCTGTTCGAGTGCTTGTGAACTCGACAACTACAAAATGCAAAGAGCTGGATAGATAAAATTTGGTGTACAAGTTTAGCACATAAAATGTAAATAATTTGCAAATAATTTTGAACAGAATCCACCGAACGGCTGATTGTATATCGGCCTATACTTTCACAAAATGAATTAATTAAAAAAGCAATAATTAAAATGCAATAATTAAAAACGCAATAATTAAAAACACAATAACTAAAAATGTAGTAACTAAAACAGCAAAAACTCTTAAAGGCAATAAAATAAAATGATGAAATTCGGGGTGTTCTCTAATGGCTATAATGTTAAATTTATGCCAAATTTTGGTGTCAATCATCCGGTAAAAAAATGTCCAAATTATGTATTGCTGCAATAGATTCACGGCTTTATTTAGTGCCCATAAATTTACGCGGAGAACGGAGGATGAGATTATTATTAAAGAATATACGAAAATTTTTTGGGAGATGATTCTGTATTTCTTCTATCTTCCTCTGCATCTCTGAATGTATAAAAGGGATTGGCTATTACAGGAAGGGAAGCGGCAACTTCGAAGATCAGGACATCCGCTGAAGCGAATGCCTTTTCCTTAGTTCCGTGTGCAGTGACGCAATAAATGAATAGTTTTTGTGTGTGTGTGTGTGTGTGTGTGTGTGTGTGTGTGTGTGTGTGTGTGTGTGTGTGTGTGTGTGTGTGTTATAATATAATGAAGAAAACTGAGTATATATTATGGGAGCTTGCCTTTTAACCTATTTAATCAAAATTTTAAAATAAATTGACTGTTATGGCCAGCCACAGCATTACATGCCAAATTTTATTTTAAGTCTTGGCGTTTTCAAACTACCGCATTCACCTACAACATGAAAAATATACAGACTAGAAACTAACCACCCCTTTGACCGATTTAGTTCAAAATTTAATTCACATCTACTATTTTGATAATTAATCTGTATACGAAATTTTTCCTACATAGCTCTATAACTTTTTTACCCTTTCGTTCACGAAGTTACAAAAAAAAAAAAATTTTTTTTAATAATAAAAAATTCGAATTCGAGATTTTATTCCCGGATTCACGTTTCAGACCTTTCTAATTCCGAAAAATACATTTTTATAATGATATCTAGGAACACGATAAATCTAAAACGGTTTTAGACAATCGGAGAAAATTTGCCATGTGGTTTTGCACCAAATTTGTGTATTTCTATCACGTTTTGAAAGAAATCTTTTCAAATAAAGTCTTTCTCCCTGGCTATCCGAATATAAGAATGCAGGATAATTGCGAAACAGATATCTGAGTACACAGAATGTGGTTCACAGGTTTAACATGTAAAGTGTAGATCCATATCAAGTTTGGAATCATATCCGTCGAATGATTGACTGTTTTTTGATCTGTATTTCACCATGTATGTAAACACAATAATTCAAAAGCGTACTAATCTTTGTTAATGAATTTTCCATTGAAAGGTTGACTGTTTTTTGTGTCTGTACCTTTGCATGTATGTAAACACAGTAACTCAAGAGCGTACCAATTTTGTCAAATGAATTTTCCGTTGAAAGGTTGTATCTGTACCTTCGCATGTATGCAAACACAATGACTCAAAAATGTAGCAACCTTGGTAAATGAATTTTCCATGGACAAGTTGACTATTTATTTGGTCTGTACTTTTGCATGTATGTAAACACAATAACTCAAAAGCGTACTAATTTTGTCAAATGAATTTTCCGTTGAAAGGTTGTATCTGTACCTTTGCATGTATGTAAACACAATGACTCAAAAATGTAGCAACCTTGGTAAATGAATTTTCCATGGACAGGTTGACTATTTATTTGGTCTGTATTTTTGCATGTATGTAAACACAATAACTCAAAAGCGTACCAATTTTGTCAAATGAATTTTCCATTGAAAGGTTGTATCTGTACCTTTGCATGTATATAAACGCAATGACTCAAAAGCGTACCAACCTTGGCAAATGAATTTTCCGTCGAAAGATTGACTATTTTTTGTGTCTGTACCTTTGCATGTATGTAAACACAATAACTCAAAAACATAGCAACCTTGGTAAATGGAATTCGGTTCACAATTTTAGTACCTAAAGTGCAGATTTTTAGAATGTTTTACATCAAATCTGCCCAAGTATTGGATATTTATTTTCAAATGCATATAAAAGTGACAACTTAAAAATCCAATGATTTAAATAAATAAAATTTGATACATAATCTTTTAACTGTAGTTGTTGTTCTATGTCAAATTTTGCTTTCTATCAGTTGGGAAAAAGGGGGTCCAAAATACATATCCCTGTTTTGGTCCATTTGTATTAACCGCAGGTAAGTGATTGAGCGCCGATGGTTGATGTTTTTGGTGCCTATATTAATCGCATATCAAGGATTAATCTCCAAGGATCGATATTCTGTACCTATTGTTCACCAATGCCATACATTTGATATATAGGTATGGTTTTCTCCTTCTTTCTTTCTTTTTTTTTTTTTTTTTGTGAAACTCAAATCCCCATATGTGAAACTCTGGAAATAAAAATCTGAGGTATATACCAAAATATAGCTCAAATAAAATAAGTTTTAAAAAACACTAGGGGTTAGAATATAAAAATTTTGAAAAATTCTTTTCTGAAGCATGTGTTTCCGGGAAATAATATACTTTATCATTTGGACGAACTAAAAATGCTGCTAAATGTCCTGGAGAAATAATCCATGATGATGTTTATAGTCCTATAGAAGAATGGAAGGACTATCGATTGGACGAGCAATGTAGTTTCTTCTATTACGTAAAAAAAAAAATAATTAAAGCCATAAAAAAGTCACTTTCTTTTTAAAAAGCAAATCTGAAGAAAAACTTAAAATAAAAGAAGTTTTGAAACAAATGGAAAATATTACAGTCAACAAAATTAAAGTTTTGATAACTGATCGCCGTTTAGAAGTCAACAAAGCTGTTTTCGACTGTTTAAAAGAAAAGGGAATTAGACATGAAAAATCATACATATATATTCCTCAACAAAATCGGAGAATCGGGAGAGAAAATGGAACAGTGGTAGAGTTAGAAAGAAGCATGCCAAGAAAAAGGAGAAAGAATTTTGGGTTGAAATTATCAATACTGCTATATTTTTTTAAAGCAGAACTGCATTTGTTTTTAAGCAGGTTCGAATTTTTACTTTCTTTTATAGATGTATACAGAAAGTATAGTAATCTTCAAAAAATTCGTACTCGAGATTTTGGTGAATCGCCTGGTTTACTACCTCCCTGAATTAGAAAAACACATTTTTGGAAAATGTCCGTCTGTCTGACTGTGACAAAGATAACTCAAAATCGCTTTTCGTTGGACGATAGAAATTTGATATACGATCTTTACACCAAATTTGCCGATTTCTATCAAATGTTGAGTAAAAATCTGTTCTCGGAAAGTCCTTCTGTCCGGCTGTTCGAATATAAGTTAACAAGATAATTTGAAAACGAAGAGAGCTAGACAGATAAGATTTGGTATACAGATTTCACATCGATATTGTCACAGTTTGAGACAAAAATCAATGAAGAATTGATTGTCTGTCGGTTTTTACTTTAAAGAACATGTTAATTCGATAATTCAAAAATTCAATGACTTATATATATCCTATTAGATATGGGATTTTTTTTTCTTTTTACTACAAGTGAAGTTTTGTGTCAACTTTTTCTTTCAATCGATTGAGAAGAACTTGTCTAAAGCACAAATTCGATTAACCACATGCCATGGATTAATCGCCAAAAAAGTCCCCATGGATAACACTATAGATTCATTGAAAACGCTAAATTTACACCAAAAGTCGTAACTATTGTCATGCAAGTGTTTTCGTACAGAACAAGTTTATAGAGAGAATGCGAGAAAGTTTTGGGTCGACCACTCCCGCTGGTGTTAAAAGATAATCTCACCATATAAACTGCGACAATTTAAAATAAATTTTCCATAATTGAATCCGTTTGTTCTTAATATTTTTGTCCTTTAAGTGTATATATTGTTACAAACCTATAATGTTGTTTCCCACACTGTTAGTTCAATCACGGGAAAGACCCTTTTTACGATCAGCTTTGTTAGGTTCTGATCAGATGCCTTGTCGGTGATCTTAGGGCTTGGCGACAAACTTGGCTTCTTTGGGAACTTTGAGAATTTTAGCATTTGAACCAATAAGAATCGAGATATGCCTGATTGGTTCAGAACCTTCTCGGCCCTCCTCCTGGGAACTATAAAAGACCTACAGTCTCAAGCTGCAGTCAGTCTTAGTCAAGTATCGAGTTGTCGAGAGGATAACGAAGAAACGGCGGAATAGTCCAGTGAAGAACAGCGTTGTGTGGTGCTGAAGTGATTGCTGAACTGAGCTGTGTGCCGAGTCTTGGCGTTTATTGTAGAAGCAGCATCGTGTCGTGTGTGGAGTAGTCAGTCGTGTAGTAGGAGTCGGCAGTTGGGTACAGTTAAAGCTAGGAGACAATGGTGAATTGCAGACGTTTTGGGAGGCCGTAGAGTGAAGCTGCGTGAAATCCCTCCTTCTGCTGAATTCTCTCTGGCCGTTTTGTCTGCTGTGGTCTATTACTACTTGTGGGCGACTGTTTGCTGTGCTGCCCTGTGTTCGTCTCGGCTGTATATTTGTCGTCTTTGTATCAGTATCTTCGTGTTTAATAAATGTTGCAAGCGAATCCAGTGACTT
>JAPMOR010123120.1:222109-236357 GCA_026543865.1 Argiope aurantia
GAAGACAGTGAAGAGACTTTCGATTTTTTTAACTTCGTTTTATTTCCGTCCCGGGAGACATGATTTTTTGCACAAGCAGAAGCGACGAGAACAGCATAGAACGACACAACACGAAATGATGAAAAGCTGATAAAAATTTTATTCTTGTGAATATACTGTGAGATTTTAATTATGATTTCCCTCACGTGTCAATCACAAGTAAAGGATCTTTTAAAAGAATGTCCTTAGCTGAACAGTATTTTATCCCTTCACTCGGAGTCTGGGAACCGCTGACTAAAGCATTTTTACAAAGCTTTTGTTGCATTAATTAAATAGAAAAAGTGGAATGTGATCAGGAAATAAGGAAATATTCTAGAATGAAGTTAATATGAGGTAATTTTAGACAAAACTTTGGAAATTAATAAAGTTTAAGTTAGGTTTTAAAATATCATTATATACATATAAACAAATAGTCTTTTTATGTACCTGTAGTCCTATAAAAATTGTTTCTGTCTAATAAAATGATCAAAAATTTAGTAATAACTATTATAAGATGTGATATTTATATCTCCTAATTTACTTTTTGCCCTTGAAATACTTTGCAATGCTTCATTCATATATTGATTTTAAGACTTTTTATGAATAAGTTTTTTTTTTCTACTTTTTATATTAGAACGAGTAAAGTATATTGAAGTTTCCGCTGATGAGCGGATTTCCGTTCTTTTTCCAGGAAATTTCGTCTAAGATACCGTCTTTTTCTTGTTGGTGAAAGAATATTGACTTTCGATAATTACGTTATTCCAGATATTTGTCATTTAATTCACTTTTATCATAAGAATTTTACTTGAGTGCTTTTTTTTTTTTGCTTTTAACTTTATAAGAATTTTAATTTTACTTCTAACTTTTTTTCTAATGCATATTCCCTTTTTCTTTAAACTTTTTGCTTCTAACTTTACAAGAACTGTTCTATTGTAAATTAAATATATAAGAATGCATTTATATATATATATATTTTGTTTTACAAAAGATTAGCTGAAATATCGAACGTTTATTGGGGATGATACTTTTATTTTATTTATTAATTCTTAATCTTAGCGTTAAATTAATAGTCACAAAAGATTTATTAAAACTTCGCTTATGTGTTATGTAAGCAAGATCTCATTTATGTGGCTTATGCGAAAAATTAAAAATCTTTTTAATTATGATGTTAAAAATGTTCTTATTTTCCCCAAAGTGTATGTAAATAAAAGATTTTAAATAAATTAATTTTAAAATAAAGGTTTATTTTAAACAAAATATTGCAGTACAATTAATTATCAAATAAAAGCTTATTTTAAATGAAATATTGCAGTACAACTAATTATAAAATATAAGCTTATTTTCAATGAAATAAAGCAGTACACAAAATCTTTTTGCCATGGGCAGTTTTATTTTTAATAAATAAGCCTAAAAATTCTTTTAAAATTAATAAATATAGACCTTGACAGAAATATTTTTAAAAATCAAGCAGAAAATTCTGAAAGTAAAGGTAGAGTACTTCAAAGTCACATCGTTGTCTAGCAAAGGAGTGTCTATCATTTCACTTATTTCAAAATCGTCTGCATCTATTCTATTATTTATTAAATCTTAGAAAAACAATAAAAATTGAAGAAAATGAAATCTATATTATTAAAAGGATAAAATTTCGAATTTTGGATGGATAAAAATAATTCTTATAATTTACTTCTAAATTTCTGTGGGAAAAAATGGTAAAATTTCGGTTAATTTTTAATTAACTGAATAATCAATTAACTTTTGCATTTTGAAAATGTGACGGTATTTTTTCTTCTGTCTAAAATTATATATCCAAAGTTTGTTTGAATTCATCCCAATTGATAAAAAGAAAATGTAAATCATGTGTGCATATATAGCCACACTGACTTATTTATATAACTAGATAATTCAGGCGACCAACTGGTAACCTGGGAGTAATAGTTATACTTGATTTCGGGTACATTATTTAGAAATAACTTCATGTCCATGGAAGCTGGTATACGTCTGGCGGAAAATGATCAGTACTAGTCCTTATGGCATAAAAAACAATCAATCAAGTCAATAATACCACCAAATTATCTGGCAATGTTTCAACTGTCTTACATAGGTTTTATTTACTGTGTACATGAACATTTGTAATTGAGATAGTCCTATAAGATCACAGTGTTATTGAAAGCGTAATTACCCGTTTCTTTTCTTTTCTTTTTTTTTTAAATTCCACGACATTGTAACTTTATTTATTTATTTATTTGTCTTGTAAATTGTTCAGATATTAAACAGAATCCTTCTTCTTTAGCTTTCAACAATGAAAGAAAATCAAGCAATTAAATATTTGATGAAAAACGAATACGGTTTGAATTTCAAGCTAACTATGCAATTTATTGTTGGAAATTAGGCAAAAAAATATCTTTACAAAATAGTTAAAATTTAATAAACGATTGCAAGATTACTAAATTGACAATATTAAAAAGATTTTTTATATTTTAAAACAATGTGAAATTCTTTTTTGTGCAGTAATATTTTTGAAAGCTATGAAAAATCACGAAGAAAATTCATCAAAATTTTTAATTATTTAAAATTTTAATTAATATATGCACCTCATTCATATTGATATTTTCACTTTACAAGGTATATTTTGTACGAAATTGCTGTATTTTAGATGCTCAGAAATGTAGAGCGTGCTAACAAATCCACATTTTTATTATTATTAGTATATATATATATATATATATATATATATATATATATATATATATATGTAGTGACGAACGCCTGATGACGAGCGCCATCTGCTGGCCAACAGGTGTAGATGCTTGTTAGACGGAGTGCAGACGAGACGAGATGGGTCTGAACGAAAGTCAGGACGTGTGAGACGAGACGGGTCTCTGAACGAAAGACGCGACGTAACATGTGAATTACTCCTGCGACGTATTCGACGAAATCTATTTAATGTTCATTTCTTTTATGTTAATGTAATTGTTCGTCCTAAATGTAATTAAATGTGCGTGATTCTAAATAGTAGTGATTCCTGAGTCCTACAAATATGGGGGTTCGACCCGGATTTTAACAAAGACCGGTACATAGACGAAAGAAGAACTAAACAGGAGTGAAATTTGACGTTCTACAATAAACCTCTTGGATACCAACTCCTTGTGGACTGACGCAGTGTGGATCGATGTTGAAGAAATTGTGAGTACAATTTTGATTTATTCTCAAGTATGGCATTTCTTGCACGAGCACGAAAGAGCGACTTACTAACTTTAGTAGACGGATTAGAACTAACGGCACCACAGGATGCCAAAGTGCGACAGTTAGTTGCAATGATAACAGAGTCTCAAGACTATGACGAAGATTTCGTAAAAAACTTACTTTTAACTATCACTCAGGAGCGCGAAAGGTTAGATGCTGAAAAAGCCGAAGCCGAAAAAAATGAGCGCGGATATACTTTGAAAAAGTTAGAACTTGAGTTAAAAAGTAGAGAAAATACTTTAACTGTATCAGATATGCCTAAGACTGATATATTAAAATTGCTGAAGAATTATGATAATAGCGGAGACATAAGTGTGTATCTTTCGTTATTTGAGAAACAAATAAGTACGGCTAATATTGCAAAAGAAAACTGGATTTCTTATTTACTCGGGTTATTACCATTAGATATAGTCAATTTAATCAGCTAATGACTATGATTACATAAAAAAACTGTTGCTTAAAAGATTTAAATTAACTTCCGAACAACTCAGGCAGAAGTTCTTTACTCACAAACGAGATTATTCTTCTTCATGGCGGGATTTCGGTTTTGAACTGAATAAATTTTTTGAGGAATGGATAAATTGTTTAGAAATAACCGATTTTGAAAATTTAAAGCAGCTAATGGTCGTTGACCAGTTAAAGAGTAAAATACCAAATGACGTACGCAATCATTTTCTCGACGATTTGCCCAAAATAAAGAAAGTAGAAGAATTGGTTAGTAAACTGGACGAATATGAAGCTGCACGAAGTCACCTTAAAAAGGAAACAAACAGAAATTGGCGTGTTTCTGAAAACAGAAGTAAATTTGATATCGCGAAAGAAGCTAAAAATTCACCATTGCCGTTCGTTCGTGCTCAAAAGAATTATGCTGATGATAATTACTATAACAAGAGTAATAATAAATGTTTTAATTGCAATGAGGCTGGCCAGAAATCAATTAATTGCAAGTTTAAAAACAAAGGATTGAAATGTTTCCAATGTGGTAGCTTTGGCCACAAAGCCAGTATCTGCCCGCAAAGAGATTTTAAAGTGTCTCTCTCTAATAAAGTGTATATTCGTAACTCTCCAAAAACTGTAAATAAGCTTAGTAAAAATGTTGAAATAAATGGTATAAATTGTGATGCATTAATTGATACTGGAAGTGATATTACTATGATTAATTATGATTTTTATTTGAAAATTGGTAAACCTAATTTAACGACTGATAATGTGAAATTAGCTGGTATAAGTGGAGATAGCATTACTCCTCTAGGTTTTTTTGATGAAAGTGATATATTAATTGATGAATATGTAATATCAACTAATGTGTATGTGTTAGAAATAATGCCGAATGAAATAATCATCGGCATGGACGTATTAAATAATCTAAGCTTTTCATTCCAAGAAAAACAAATTACCATTCATGGGAAAAAAGCTCAAATAAATTACACCCGGCTGGTGAGAAGCGAGATCAAGGTCGTATCACTACGTTCCTCGGAGATGAAAAGAGACAGACAGGCACCTATTTTTGCTGAGGCTTGCAATAAAATAAATACACATCCTCTCCCATACTTCATTCATTTAGCGGATCAGAAAATAATCAATAGTACCGTTTCGAGAAGTACAAAGTTTACCCCGTTTGAGCTTTTAACTGGAGTAAAATTAAAAGATACAACTGATTTACATTTAAAGGAAATATTGGAAGAAGAATACACAAAAGCAATGATGGAAGATCGAAATAATATGAGAGAAGAAGCAAGGGAAAACACTTTGAAGATTCAAGAAGAGAATCGCAAAAGTTTCAACAAACGGAGAAAAGTGGCGCGCATCTACAAACTTGGTGAATTAGTGGCCATACAACGGACGCAGTTCGGAACTGGACTCAAACTAAGACCAAAGTTTCATGGACCGTATCGGATTGTTAAGGTTAAACCTAAGGATCGCTATGACGTGGAAAAAGTTGGATGTCAAGACGGACCAAATACAACTTCCACAGCAGCTGATTTCATGAAAGCATGGTCTTCAGACTAAAAGAAAAAAAAATGTTTATTGGTTTATCCAGATACTGTTTTCTTTTTTTTTTTTATTCTTTCAGATTTTTCTACTTTGATTTAACTTTCGAGGACGAAAGAGATGTCAGGATCGCCGAATGTAGTGACGAACGCCTGATGACGAGCGCCATCTGCTGGCCAACAGCTGTTGATGCTTGTTAGACGGAGTGCAGACGAGACGAGATGGGTCTGAACGAAAGTCAGGACGTGTGAGACGAGATGGGTCTCTGAACGAAAGACGCGACGTAACATGTGAATTAATCCTGCGACGTATTCGACGAAATCTATTTAATGTTCATTTCTTTTATGTTAATGTAATTGTTCATCCTAAATGTAATTAAATGTGCGTGATTCTAAATAGTAGTGATTCCTGAGTCCTACAAATATTTATAAATCATTTTTTTTCTTTATTTGATTTGTTTATACAAGTTTCGTTGAGTGTTGTTAATATAAAGCAGATATCATATATGGCGAAAACAGGATTAGTCCCATATAAAGACCAAAAAAAATTATAATTTATATTTATTATGCTATTTAATTTCGATTAGTATAAATCAAATTAAGAATTGGACAGCAATGCACATTCTCTTTAAAGCTTTTTGCCTTTCGAACTCATTAGGATCACAGTATGTCTAAATGAATTTAAGAAAATGGGCTATACCGTAAGAGCAATATGGTACCGGCATAAGCATAGTAGATAGCAACATGTTTATGCCGGAAATCGAATTTGCAGATTTAATATCATTGCATACTTGTACGCGTTATTTTTAAATATCTGTATCAAATTACAAACAAGGATTCTCTTCATAATTTATTTCGGATTTCTGCAAAAATTTTAATTGATAACATATATATAATGATGTCATCCGATTTTACTAATCATTTTTAATAGTAAATAAGAATATGACTGTTATTGGGCTTAGAAAAGCAAGAATTTTAATTTTGTTTTAGTATTAGAGATTCATATACCGGTTTCGCTTGGTAATATTAATGAATTGTCATGTAATTTGTAAATTTCGATATGTACGCTTAATGGAGCTTATCAGCATATATAATAACGGTATTTCTATGATTATTAGATCTACCATTATTAAATCAAGAATTATCCAGGGCCGGATTAAGCCTTTCAGAGACCCTTCGGCAATGCAAATCTCCGGGCCCCCGTTTCGTCTTTGAATTTTTAAAGCCAAGTATTTTTTAAAAATCGACTTATAAGTTAATTGTTACTAATTTTAATTAGCAAATTTTAACAAATTGAAACAGCAAAATGTTTAAATCCGGGTTGCTTTCTTAATAGTTAGTTTCAGTGTATCACATACAAATACGCACACACATCGAAATTTATGGGTGATTTTAAACAAATATTAAATGAAGAAGAAAGTAAAAAAAAAATACAAAACATTTCTGAACATAATCTAAATAATGTTTAATGATTTGATCGGAGATTTTTTAAAATTATAAAGCGTCAAACTTTTTAAAAATTATAAAATAATAAAATAGAATCCGATTTAAATGATAATATTTTATCAATGATATTTTTAAGAAATTAAATTTGGCGATTATTTTTAGACAATGCAATTCCAAGAGTTTTATCTTCTAAAATTTATGATACTTTTCAATCCCAAACACGTACTTGTTTAACACTGTTTAATGCTTTCTATCCCAAATGCATTAAATAGTGTCAAATTAATAGAAAACAAACCAAAGGAATGACTTTTTTGTGTTTAAAACAGTAAGATAATTATTTTTAAAATTCTATTTCTTATAGAATATTATCATCGTATTTTTCTTCTTTTTTGGTAATAATTAGTAGTAATAATTAAATAATTTGTAATCATTTTGAAAAATATTTAGTGGAAAAATAATTTAAATAAGAAAAATAATTAGTAGAATTTGTAAAATAATTAGCTGTTTAAATAAGAAAAATCAATTTTAGAGATAATTTACTTGTATAAAGGGTGTGAGCCTAGAAATTCTTTTTTTTTTAGTAAAATAGATTTTTAAAATTTTATTTTATTTTTTTCATATTCTCGAAGTTACTGACAGCATGTCAATAACTCTGTTTATACGGCATAGTTCTGTTGTAACGAGGTTACTGGCTGTAACTTTTAAAAAAAGCATGTATTTAATGATGAAAGAATAAATAGTTCAGTTGTGCGCTCAAGAGATGGAGCTGCAATCGGCACTACGCGCTTCCCGGACCTCGTCGGCTTTCTACGGCCCGCCAACTTTCATATTAAACTGAAACTGGTTTCTGTGCTGGATGGACGATGACCTACCAGTGCTTTGTATCGATTTAGGCGATTTCGGGAGGCACAGTTTTTTCCCTATAGTGCTGTGTGCATATTATCAAGCCTCGTCGCAACGGTTGTTTGGGTGTTGGAGGTCTCATCCTTTATCGAAGATTCGGATCAACAAAGCTTGTGACGCGCTCGAGTTCGTGCGATCTTTTTCTCTGAAGAATAAGTAAACTTCACGCTGAATTGTGTTTTCTTATTGTGACTGATACCACGATGCCGCATATAAGTTGAAAACTGCGTATTTAATGCCGATGTCCGGATTATTCTCTTTTGCCGATACGATCTTGGATTTTAATTTTATACAGCGTACGAGGTGAGTTGTGTTTTGTTGATTATGTTTTGGATTCAGCATGCGCGTAAACAAACGATATATCCGGGAAGAATATGAAAATTTATACGGTCGCTTTTACATCTAGGTAAAATTCTCACTATTTTGATGTGTATTTTCTAAAAATATTCCTTTTATGTTAATGATCATTTCACAGCTTTATTAAGCATGCAGTTCTTGAGCCTTCTTATGAAAAAAAGCACATATGAGCGTATTTTTTGTTCGTTTTATATGGGTAAAGATGCGAACTCTGTTTACATTGTTCCGAAGCGTGCTTAGTTGCCTTCTTGATATTTGACAGGTGTTTCCGGTCATTTACGAACTGTAATAACCGTGATCTGCGACATTCAGTGTCTTGTTTTAAATGATATTTTGTTTACTTTCGATTATCGTATAAATAAAAAGAATTATTAAAAGAATCGACGCTCTTTAAAAATTTGACTTTCATTTTAAATTTTAGGATGAAAATGTAATATTATTTTTTAAGAGTGAACTTATATAAAAGTTACTCTAAAATTTATAGGTTAAGACATTATATATACGAAGACTCGTTATTTTTAAACGATAGACATGTGAAATGTAAGACTAAATAGAGCTGTAAAGTTATTAAATATATTGTCAAACTATTTTACAAGTTTTCAAAATTCTTTTTTTTAATTAAATATCAAATCACATCTATAATGAGAAGAATATTCTTTTTTTTAAAAAATTTTTCTTAAATGTTTCTTGAAATGGTTAATAATTTATGCTTGTAAATTATTCTTGCAGTTTTTCTAATTTGCAAGAACTGATATTTTTCTTTTAAATCACTTAATTTAATTATTTTTTTATTAATTGAAAATGACATCCTTTGTTTTAATGTTTAGATTGCTGAATATAATACTAGAATGTTGATGTGTTTTTCAATATACTGCCTTAACAACCACAACAATTGTATTGGTTCTTAAATTAAAAATGAGCAAAAAATATCTCTATCTTTACTTTATTGCAAAAATGTATTAAATATTTTTGAATAAAAAAATTGAAACAACTTTATAATGTTCTTTCAAACTCACTAAAGCTGATTATTGTTATAATTCACATAATTGTTTATTAAATATCACTATTTATGAAATTAAAATAAATTCTTGTAAGTATTTAAATTTTTTCAACCTATAAAGGTATTCTTTTAAAGGATTTCAATTTTGTATTTTTTTTAATTATTAAAATAAATTCTATGTGGATTTACTAATAATTAGGAATTAACAAAAATTTGGTTATATGACATAATAATAAATGAAGCATGATTTAGAAGAAATATATATTTATTCTATCTGAAAAGTAAAGTGAATATTTTTTTAAATAAAAAAATATGCTTAGAGAATATAATGAAAAAAAAACAACAACTTAATATAGCTGTTAAAATGTGGAATATAGATACCTATACTAATTGTTTAACCTTTATGTTGTTGAATGTGCATTTGAGTAATTTTGAATAGAAAGGCAAGTTTCTTTATCATTAAACTTCAAGAAACTAAATTATTAATCAAATACAGAGTAATTTTCTACTTTATAAAGTATTTTCATGTTGTATATGCTTTTATTGTAAATGCTGTTCAAAGATATTTACCATTTATATTATAGTTTTCTGTCCATAGAAATAAATCAAAATAGTGTTGTGAAAAAGTTTTGTGCATATCTAAAAAACTGAAATGATATCTACAATATCCTTTATTATTTACAATTCCTTTAAATAGTATAATAGTTACATTTTGCAAATATTTTAAGGGATTTATTTTCTCATTGTATTTAGTATGTTACTGGTTTAAAGCTTCTTAATCATGTTGTTAAAACAATTGAATATTTTGTTGTTAATTTATAACATTAGATTGAAATTAACATGGCATTAGGTTTTTAAATTCTTAATAGAATGACTCCACTTAATGTCTTTTACATGTATATTTCGTCCATGTCTATATTTAAAGTATTGTTAAAATCTTTTTGATCATGAAAATCCTTTAATTGATGATTGAATTCAAATTTTCATGCTTCAGCTTGATCATATAATATTTAGTGACAGAAATTTGTTTTGAAAGTGAGCTCTTTACCTAATTCTAGAAATATTACCTTTTATTTTTTCTTTTGATTTAAAGATAGTTCACAGTATGGAAAGTATTTCTTTGGAAATTTATATTTAGTTCATATGCCTTGTTAAATTTTCTAGAATTGCTATTGTTTTAGAGTTCAGAATAATTAATGAGTCAATTTTCAAAAAAGATTTAGAGCACGAGATAGTACTTCCCCTATTTACTAAACAATTATTCTGTAAAAGAATTTTAATATAGTTTATCTGGTAAAATTATATATTATCAATACAATAAATTCTGTTACTAATATAAAATCATCTGAGAGGGTGCAAAATTAATTGTAGATTTCAGGCAAAAATGTTTCTGATCTAACAGGCTTTGAAAATAATTCATTTTATTTTAATAGATTAGTTAAACATAATTAAATTTTTATTTATTATTTTGGTTTCTGTTATGATCTTGAAGAATTCAAAAGTGCAGGAGAATGATCAATATTTTAAAGAGCAATAAGTAACTGTAAATGCCTACTATTTAATCATTCTTTTAAATTAATTTTTTCCAAAATTATATGTATATTTCATTTGGATTAGGAAATGTTAATAATAATAGGAGTTATTCTTTCACTTTTCTCATGCTACAACTGACAAAAGAAGGGGGAAAAGAAAGTTTGTCATTGACTGCTTAATATTAAACCTCTGAAGAGACAGAGTATACTCGATCTTAATTGACCCAAATTTGATTTAAAATGAGAAATAGAGAATATTTAAATTCCAAGAATGAATTTCAGAATTTAAATAAAAATATACGTCAACGAAATACAAATATCACATAACAATAGAGTCATTAAACGCGCAGAGCCGGTTGTAGCGGTGAGAATCCAGATTGGTTTCACACTTTTACTGAAGCTTGTTTTTAAATATTCCAATGAAGACAGTTATTAAAAAAAAAAAAAAAACTCATTGTATACTTCAGTAACATTCTAGTATTCTTAAGTCAGGAACATCAATAATTCTATCTTAATAATCTCTTATACTATAAAATACACGTTCTCCACAAATGTTTTCACCATTTCAGTTCATTATTACAAATATTTGAATTTATTTCAATAATGAGTAGTTTAAAAGAATATAACCTAATTATGGAAATTGAAAAAAAGGCGGTGTTTAATTTCAGAATCAGAGTGATAATACTTAGTAAATATTAATCCGACGGAATTATTTGAGAACAAAATTAAAAAGCCGTTCGTTTGACAATCTCGCCTTTTAAAATCGTCTGCTTTAAAATGTTTTCTTAACTGAACTGAAGAGTTTCATATCACAGCAGAAAGCTGGATTCTGTGACGATCGGTGTTTGAATATGGAAGTTATTTTAGTAACGACGTAAGGAAATTCACGTCGGAATCTGATAAATGTTCCTTTAATTCTTGAATTGTCATTAAATAGCATTTTTGAATTTTTGATTTTAACCGATACTATTTAAATTCCAAAAATATTTATTTTAATTTTAATTCAGTTGTATTTTGTTACAGCTTTTTAATGAAATTAGATTTGTGCCGAACATTTATTTTTGATCTTTTATATTTATAACGACTTTATATATTGATTGCGATGCAATTCATTTGTTATTACATAATTGAATTAGATGCGCATTTCAGTGCAATTGCCTTGTACACTGAATATAATTATAACTGACCTTTATCAGACTGGATGCAAAACGGAATTCGCTATTGGTTCGTTCTACAATTTAGTGTTTCATAAGCTGTTATTGACATGCGATTCAGAATTTCGAACATGGTTTTTAATATTACCTTGTATTTGATACTTCATCGCTATATTTTGATCGTGCTTTGTAAAACCAACTCATCTTTTTAATACCTGTGTTATATTTCAAAGTACTGTAGTAATGTCTTTCAAAATAAATCACAGTGTTGTTATTAATCCAAAATCGTTTAAGAACTAGTCCGATGCCGTGAATGCAATAAATAACTATGTACTCGCAATTAGTATGGTGTAATATTGGAAATATATGTCACTTCCGTGTATTATAATCCATTAGCACATCGCTGAAAGGTTAAAATGCATATTGTCAGAAGTAAAAATTGGCCAACTGTAAATGGCATTTATCTAGGAGACTAATATCCATATAATAACATAAATTAATTTTCTGTCTTTTTTTATGATTAAATTTTAAGAAACAATTTATTAGAATTAAATTTTGGTTTAGTTGTAAATATGTTGTTTTAAATTAAACAGTTTAGGTGAAATTTACTATAGTTTATTTAGACTTTATTAAAAAATTTTAGATAGCTGCAATCGTTCTTTCTCCTTTCCTATTTCATTAATAGTTTCTGAAAGTTTGGCACATTTTAATGAAATATTTCAAGAGAGGATACATTTCTTTATTGTGTTTTAGGTAATTAGAATGAAAGAAATTGTGCTTTTCTTCTTCCAGTAGTATTTTATTTAACATTGTGATTTTATTCACAATTAAACAAGCCCTAGCATGGCAAATTTTTACATTCCATTGAGCTTTCCAATTTTTTTTAGACCTTTCTTTTTGTAATTTCATATTCACCAATGCTATTCTAGATCAGTTTTGATATCTGAAGCTGAAATTCGATAAGGAATAATAGTTGCAGTCAAAAGATTACATACCGAATTTGATGGATTTTAGTCATTACTTTTGTGAGTTATTGCGTTTTCATGCACATGAAAAAGCAGCCAAACAGAGCATTTGACAAATTTGATTCAAAATTTGATAATAATCTACATTTTTGTTGCCAAACCTGTATGCCAAATTTTACCTATCAAGCTCTTAACATTTTGTAGTTATCGATTTCTTTTTGATTCGAACAGACTGCCAGATTTCCTCTGAATGGATTTTGGTCAAATTTTGATGCAACCTGAAGTCCCTATACCAAATTTTTTTCCTTCTGGCTTTAAGCGTGTTTGATTTATCATGTTTACAGATAGACTGACAAAAATATATTTCTCCAGATTT
This sequence comes from Argiope aurantia, assembly GCA_026543865.1. Classification (NCBI taxonomy): domain Eukaryota; kingdom Metazoa; phylum Arthropoda; class Arachnida; order Araneae; family Araneidae; genus Argiope; species Argiope aurantia. Next base: position 235,095 of record JAPMOR010123120.1, read on the forward strand.
TGAATAAAATTGCGAATGTTCACATATATATGTAGGAAATGAAAGTAAGCGAAGGAGGCTGTGATCCTTAATAAAAGAAATTTAATTTAAATTTTAGTTATTTAATGATTTTTATAGAAAATAATAAAACTAAATTTATTGAAATCCATTATTAAATTACTGTTATTAAAAGCATACGGTGAAGATTGTAATTTCAAAATTGCACTAGACTCCAGTTACATAATCCATTTGTTTTTTTGTTGTATAATTGACGAATTAAAGGTTAGCATGCCAGATTTCAATTTCCATTTGCTGACCAAGAAATAGGTAAGAATAGTAGTCTTCATTGTTGGAATATATTTGCCATTTATAAGCACGTGCCAGTACTCTTCTATGATCACTGCTTAAAAATTTAGTCGCTATTTTGTATGAATCCGGGTTCAACTTAAGTGAAATCGGCTGGAGTGTTTTCCTTTCCACCTTTTCTGTTTCGATTTTCTGCCTCTTTTGAAATATGATAAACAACGAGGATATGCTATCCGCATAGCTTCGTTGTGTCATGAAGCGAACCGAATATTTATTTTGAAACAGTATTCTTCTTCTTTTCAACCGATTTGGTTGAAAACATTTGGTCAAAACAAGACGCAGGTGCTGTATATCAAATTCCAAAAATTCAGTACTCTAATTCAGGGTTTATGGCTTTACTTAATTTACGAGGGGAGTCAATAATTAACACAAAAATGTTATACACAATTATAAAAAAATGGGATGCGGTAGGAAACGAAAATGAAAATATTACCAATTTATTACTTTTCTGCATATTTGTCTTTCATGTTAAGGCATAAGAAGCTACAATTGAATCGTTGGTCGAAATCTAAAATTTTGTTGTAGACCATACATATCGTTTTCGAGTTCTGCGACTTCAAAAATATGGGATTCGTCGAATTCTCGAAGCCGAGTATTTTGACGGATAAATAATTTGTATGAGGAAGCGAAAAATCGTCTTATTCCTATGTCTGTCGCCATTTCCACCTACAGCCTCGAACGTCACCCGTACTATGTAAATCCCTCTCTGAGTTTTGGCGGGACATTCCATCACCTTAACTTTCTAGAATTTTCTGTAAATTATATTAGTAATCGTTTGTAATACTACGGAGTTTGACAAACTTTTGAGACCTTAATTTATATCTTGCAATAATTTAAATATTATTAAAAGGTTATAATTAAAAAAAAAGAATTTGAAATAATATAGTAGCATTATTACAAATAACAACAACAAAAAAA
>JAPMOR010123130.1:0-11323 GCA_026543865.1 Argiope aurantia
CAGAGAGGTCATCATGGGCATCAAGAGGACAAAAAATCTTATTTTTTTAGCATGTAGCAATAATTGTCAAGTCAACCACAACTATGCGCAACCATAATTACGACAAGTTAAACATTCATATTTAAACTGTATTTTAAACATTTTTTAAAGTATTTTTTTCTGATTGACGAAAAAATTTTCAAAAGAAAAAAAAAGATCTGAACATTTATAAGAAAGTAAAAATAAAAGCAATAATTAACTTATATATTTTTTTGAATTCCAGATAAGAGTTTAATCAAAGTCATATTTTTATTGGTATTTTTTGTAGTTTATATTCTTAACCTATTAGAAATTGTTGGACCTTTCAGAAATCTCTCTCTTAATAATAATAATAATAAAAATCATTCCAATCTTTTCTTAAGCCTACATTTCCTTGCTTGCAACTCGAATGGAAACCCTTACAAATCGCCTACTTCACCACATTCCTTAACATTAACTACAGAGAGCGCTGTTAGCACCGTCCATAAATACCATTGCAAGCCAACAGGAAATGGACAAGCCACTCAATTCCGCATGGTTTAGGTGGACGTTACCTGTAGGAGTGGACCAAAAATATGACCAGAGGAAATGGCCATGAAAAAAATTATCTGGCCTATAACACTCCCCTGGAAGGCATGGGGCGAAACTGCGTAAAACAACCGCTGATTAGAAGGTCAGGAAAGAATATATGTAACGGTTTGTTTTTTGTATGTTTCCCTAGTGGCATATAATGAATAAATCATTCAAGGGCAAAGGAGAAAAAGAATGGTTATTGGGTCGGCAGATTGCCAGGATTTTGTTAGGTGTTGGGCACTATGTTTTTGGTGATTTTTGCACTAAATCTCAGGTAGTGGGGTGATGTTTAATTGTTTTTGGTCTCTACAAGCTTTCCAGAAAGATTTTATGCCATTCTTTTATGGCCTATCTAGTGATTTTGGTAATACTTGTTTGTACATATTGTGGAAAAAGACAAAAAAGAAATATTTTATGTTATACTAAATAAAATGTTATGTTTTATGCTCGTTTTATTAACTGCAAAACAATGATAAAGTATTTTACTTTTAACAACAACGGTATCGTCTGCTTGCTTGAATTAGTTCATTCGTATATGCAATACTTAAATTAAATCATTTAAAAAGCGATAAAGTGTCTCATTTAATTTTCTAAAATGTTATAAAACGAGGTTATTCTAATGAATTTTAATTATTTGTTCGAATAATTACATAAAAATTTCAGCAGCATTTATAAATATAATCTAATTAATAAATAAATCAAAATTTAAAAAAGTGAAAATAATAATCTAATAAATTTTTGACCTCAAAATAAACTGTAAAAACGCTTCGAAAATAATAAATGCAAGATATTTTATTTATATGTGAACACTTATTTAATTAATAAAAAAAAATCCAGAAATAAAAAGGATTTTTTAAAAATATTCTTTTAAAGTCAAACTTTTAATTAACCATAATATATTAGAAAAAGTTTCACCATTATATTTTTTAAAAAAAGTTCCAAATCTCAAACTATTAAAAAATTTGTAATAAATGTGCAAAAGAATTCCTTGATAAAATATTCTATCTTCTTTAATTTTTACTATGTGTAATGTTTTGGCAAAAAATTAAATAAATAAGTTTAATTAAATATTGAAATAAAAAAGTTTATAAAAGAATTGAAATTTTTGAGCAATACAGTATTGATCAAAAGAGATTGATTGGCAAGTAGAGGTATTTTTGTTTTGTGTTCGCTTTGATTTTCAAATGGTTTAGCGGAAATAGTCTCCTCAATACTTTTTTGCATACGTTCCAATAAAGGTGCTACCCCACTCTCTCATATATAACTGAGGACCTTATGTAGGGTTGCAAATGCCTTACATGGCATTGGTGAATAAAAGTTAGGACATATTGAACTTTGACAAGATTTATGCAATCTATCATGTGACGTTTGACAATTAATCGCTGGCATGCTAGTAACACACATTTATCCATATATAAAATTTATATTTTGAAAGCCTTTTTCCCTATCTACTGGAACCAAAATTTGACATGGAGTTTCAACTGTAGACACAAGATCATATATAGAATTTAAATTATTGCTTTTGCCTGCATGTGAATGTGTGAATCAACGTATGCTCGACTCTTTGACAGATTTATTTCAAATTTGAAAAAAAAAAAAATCATTTTAGATGCTAAACATGTGTGTGTATGTTAGGTAAATTTTATTTACTTAATTTCTTTGTAGTTTTGTATTGTATATGTAGTTTTTATAATTTGTTGCTCAAAATGCTGTTGAGTTATTATTTTCACTGATTGACGAAATTACATAATTTTTTTTGGTCTTAGCGAGGCTTGAACCGTGGAAATTTGTCAAAATTTGCAGTTTGAATGTTTTGATTTCTGCAATAGCGTTTCTTCGTATATTTCATGACGGAAAAGTAAAATTTTTAAATATGTATCTTTAAATTCAATCATACGTCTGCCAAAGTGCTTTTCTTACACATTTAGATGTCATAAACTTTCATTTTATAGGAAGTTTTTATACAATTAGTTATATATTTTTGATAAGTATTTTCTTAATTTTATAATTTTAAATGCCATACACTTTTTTTAATTAAAAAAAAGAGAATTAAGCTGCTTATCAGCACAGTATTTCTGAAAATTAAAATATGAAGACAAATGAAAAAACCTGTGTCACAGAAAAGCATTAAAGGCGCTGTTAAATATCAAATTTACGGACATCCACCTTTACAAACATCATCCCTTCAGTAAGGTGAGAATTGGAGTAATGGGACACGAAGATAAATGCTGTAAATATGTCAATCTAAAAAACAGGGAAGGATAAAGAAATCTATAACTTGTTTTCTCTATATATCTTTATTTCGCAATGATTTTAATGCTTTACTTCTGTATTTATTTTCTAATGATATTACATTTTTTGAAATAAAAAAAAATGGTTTTCCCATTAATTTCAGAGGATATTTAATGTGGTGTAAGATACTGAGCATTATTTATATTTTTCAGAAAAAAAAAAGCATTCAAGATTTAAAGAATTTTCTGGAAATTTTATAAGCTTTCCCAAACGTCTTCACCTGCAATGCAAATTTTGAATTTTCATAGCTTCGATTACGATTAAAATTATTCAGAGTAAACACCTTACCTTGTAGAGACAGATCGCTGTTTGCTAGCTTTCAAGTAATTTTGAAGTGTGGTCAGATGATTAGGACGAAACTTGAGTTGGCATATCCTGTCTAAACTTTCGCGTCTCACTGGTTGGAGGATTTTAGGCTCTCAATATCTGTTTCCAACGAACGTCAAATCTTCAGGAATAGAGACTGATTTTGAAATTGCAGCATTTGTTCCGAAATCTCAGTTCTTATTATTAGCCAAAGCAACCATGCACACGGAAGAGGACATGAGCCCTAAATCAACAAAGCAGAATCTAATCTTTAAAGTTAGATTGAAAAGAATATTATTATTAATATTCTCTTAGTCGTGTATTCAATTATATGTGGTTTGTTTAGGTTCCAGTTTTATTTTATAAAATAACCATAAATCAAATGATAAATAAAACGCTGATAGTATTTTGAAATTACAGGCCAATTTTACCATAAGTAACACTTGGAAGCACTTTTTAAACTTTATTTAATATCACTTCTTTTTTGTTTGTAAAAGTAGACTATTTTAAACGATATTTTAATTATCGCTTGATATGCTAGAATTTTGAAAATTTGTACACTTGTAAGCTGATGACTAAATGCATAGCTCTATCATTTTTAGATATTAATTGTCAGTTAAAGAATTACTTTAGCTGAATTTTGATTTCTTATGTGTGGTGCCATCTGGTGGTGAGTTTGAGAAAAGAATTCATTTCAAGGTCGCATTATATTTAGAATAATGAATTATAAAGTTTAACAATATAGAATATAATCAAAATAAAAGAAACGGTTCTAATTAATAATATACTGATATGGCTGCATTTTAAAAACTTTTTAATTAAATTTACTCTACTATTTATTTGCCAAATAATTAAAATGATTTTTTTTCTTCAGCTTGAGTATTAAATAATTAACTATTAAGATAAGTAACTACTGAAGATAAATAAAACGGCGGATTATTAGTCCTTCTATCATATTATTTGGCAATTATTGAAGACAGTTATATTAACATAACTTTTTATTAGTAGATTGCCAAAAGGAACAAAAGAAAAAAAATGTTAAACAGTAAAAAAAAAGAAAAAAAAAGACTAAATTAAAAGTATTCCAAAGAAAATTACTCTTCAAATATTTTTCTTTACGTTTCATATGAGATGAATTTTCCTTTAACCACTTGCTTTTGAAAAAAAATCCAACAGTTTTTCTGCTAATAAAAATATTTGCTTTGTCTCTAAAAGAAAAAAAAAGAGTTAAATTCTTCTTAAATTATTTTGATTAGTATTATTTGTTTTCTAGCACGTAATAACCAGAGGGCATGGAAAATGTATTAAATAAAGTAATCTTGAAGCGTGCCTCATACATTATTTATACAAGGCCACATATCTTACGTCATGATGTGATAATGAAGTCTACAAAAAACTAACATACAAACATCCATTTCGTTTTCCATCTTTTGAATGTTAAATGTTTTGAAGCAGAAGTTTCTTTAAGTCTGCGTGCTTTTATTTAACTAAAAGGATATTAAAAAAAATGGAATTTACAGTTCCTGGTAAGATATTTTGTTTATTTGTATGTTTTATTGATAATGCAGTATTTTAATACTTTCATAAATGAGTTTTCACTTCATATTTTAATTCAGTTTTTTTTCTTTGCTTAACTCGAAAAGGCGCCATCTAGTAGTGAATTTAAGAAAAAAAATTATTAAAATATTTTTTTAATAGTAATGTATGGAATTTTCTAAAAATCAACAAAAAAGAAAACGAAATATTTTTTTGAAAAGAAAGTATGTTATTATAAGTTTAAAAAGTTAAAAAGTTTTTGAATGTCTGAGCAAAATTGGATAATCAGAAGATTTTAAAACACTACCTCACAGTAATTACTGAAATGAAAGAGAAAATTTTCAGAAAATCGTCTCAAATCATTATGAATGAGAATAAAATAAAAAATAACTTAAATTTATAAGTTTTTTTTCTGTCATGCATATTTTAAATAAAAAAAAATATATTTTCAATTACCTAGTTCATTAAAAAAGCATGGATTTTGAAAATAACTTCCTTTTTTTATTTCAGAATGCAAATTTTTTAAGAGAATTTTTTGATAGTTAAAATGTTTAAATAAAAATTAAAAGACTGCCCATTTCAAATCACTCTTCCATTTTAGAAATTTATTTAAAAGTAAACAATGAAATAAATATTTAATTCTTTTACTACTTCTTCGGCTCAACCGGCCGGAAAAATTCCTGGCTTAACATTTCAAAAGAGGGAATCAAGATATTAAGCGACCACATCTTTGATGATATCTCGTTTTACATCTTGCATTCCTTCTTTTAAACAGAAACCGGCATGCTAAGATAGAATTTGAGTTGGGCCCGGACAGTAATCAAATTATAAATATTTATTGTATATGTTACGGCTAAAGCCCGAAATTGACCAGTTCGTGAATTGGCCTGCCAATTCGCGTTCTGGCCAACGTTGCTGTAAACTTATTGGCCAATGTCCGATCTTTTCTTGATTTCGGGCTTTGGCCGGCCAATTCGTGAAATGGTTTGGGACGATCGGCCAAAGTAGGAAGAAAGGAATCAAAAGCAGATTGTTTTACACCTGTTAAAAATGAAGTATTTAAAAATGAGTACTTTTGTGTACTGTTTTTTTTAAGTACAATTGTTTCAGAAACGAGTTCAAATATAAGTGACATCTCTGAGTTAAAAATTAGCTTGTAATATATGAAAAAATGATCTCGTGTTATTCTGTTCTAATATTAAAGCCATATTAGAAATTATTCAGTGAACGTATATACTGTAACAACGTGATAGCGTGAAGATTAGATTTGCGCCCTTCAAAATGAACGAATTATATCTTGAGCAAAGGCGTTGCGTATCGTGTATGAATACAAGAGCAAATTGAGTATTCAGTTTTAAATTACCTTTAAGGGTGATCCTTAGTCTTTGTTTGCTCCATGGACCTAATATTAAAGATCCCAGATCACATTGTCTCCCGAAATATCGCTTCAAAAAATATGAAATTTTTTGCAAAGGCAAATAGCAAATATAAGGGCTAATTAAAACAAATATGAAGGACAAATAGTTTTGATATTAATATCATTTAAAATATATCTTTGTTGGCGCCATCTGTCGAATTTAACCTACAACATGTCCTTATTTATATTTTATACATGAATATCATTATATTTATTTACCACTAGTCGCCTTTGGCGACCAGCTGGTTCACCAGTATTAATGATTGCTAAAATTTTCCTTGTTCTCTTAGTAGTTTTTTCTGCAAAATATTTTTAAGATTCATGTTTTGGTAGTTATATGATTCAGTTATACTTTTATGTAGGCCTTAAACAGTTCTGTTTCATTGTACTACTTTCTCTAATGTTCTGTCAGTATCCATAAAATGTATACTTTAAATTAAAGTGGAAATGTTAAACTGCAATCAATATAAAAGCTTTTTATATTGAAGCTAACCATGTCTTTCTTTAAATATGAAAATTGAAATCAGAGTCGTTCGGCAGCGAAATTATATGTGCATTGCAGAATAATTTATATAATATCTTAAAGAATTATTCAACAAAAATTTCTCTCATTCATCGTAAAATTAATTTTTTAATTTCAAAAGTACTTGCAAATAAAAATATTTTATTTTATTTCAGTCAATAAATGAACTTATGAAAAAAATTACGAATTTTAAATTTTACACAATCTTTTGGTCCCAAGGTCCATATTCTGCGAAATACTCTTGACACCAACTTTTAAATAAATAAATAAATGTCCTTATCTTCTGTGATGAATCTGATAGATTTATGAAGTTTTTATGCATCAGTTTTAGAACAATCAACATTTTTATAATCACAGGCCAATCACTGGGGAGAAATCCTGGCAGAAGATAAACGTATCTTCATTGAGGCAGTCGGTGAAGTAGTCTAAAATCGCCAGCTTTTATAGAAGAGTGATATTGAAATTTCATAAATCAATCAGTTTTAGTGATTGATTTAGTTGGTTGGAGTTCAACAATTTTTATTAAAAATATGGGTGTCTCAAGAATGTTTTGTTAAATATGATTCAAAGGGTACCTATGTAAAAATTTAAAATTCCTGATTCATCGGAGAATTTATTGACTAAAGTTATATTAAATATAATTATTTATTTCCTTTAGACCATTTTGTTAGCAAATGTATGCCCCGAATTAGCTGATGGTAGCTTATTAGAATGATTATCCGAAGTATATTAAACTATGTTTGCCTTAAATTAAATTGTTTTATTGAATTAATAATATAGGTATTGTCAAAGCTCATAGAAAACGTTTCCTCTTTTTACTTTTCAGGAAATATCTTATTTCATTTTTTTTTTCATTTTATACAGACACCTGCCGAAAATAACAATTTTGTTTATCAAATTTGCAATAATAGTTGATTTATTTTTTAATTTAAACTTCTATCAATGTGATGGCAACACGTTGATAAAAGCTATTTTTTTTTAATTTGACGTGCTCGTGCAGATTAAATTTTAGCATAATTTAATCTAAGCATAATTTATAAATTAAATTTTAAGCTTTTATTAAAAAAAGCTTTAATTTGATGCAAAAACTGATTTTGCGATGTAATATTTTCTGGTTATAGCGACAAAACGCCAAAATTACGCTTAATTTTTAATTAAAATTCTAATAAAAAATTTAAAAAAATCGCTCCACGGTGCACATTTCCGACCTCCAAGGTATATATATGCCAAATTTGATAATTGTATGTCAAACGGTTTGGACCGTAGAGCGCCAACACACATACACACACACGCACGCTCGCACAAACATACATTGAGCTTTATTTATAAGTATTGATTATCATATCGGGCTTTGGCCAAGGATTCCCGGCCACTTCGCGAAATGCCCAGCCAAAGTAGAAAATATAATATTAATTGCAAGTATTTCGCAAACAATTCGCGAACTGGCCGTACTTCGGGCTTTTGCCGTAACTTATACAACAAATATATTATACAAACTGTATGCAATACGATACAACATTTATTGTATTGTATATGTACTCTATTTACGGATACAATCTTATTGTGTAAGATCCTAGATTTTTGGCCAATTCTTTTAGAGTGACATTTAATACTGAATATGACCATAATAAGGATGTTTTCGAGATTAAAGTGTGAAGGCAGGGAGGAGGTATGGAGGAAAGGATAATTGATAAAGTTTAAAAATTATATAGGTAAATATTCATAGAAAATAAAGAAAAGGAATAAAAAGTAAGTTTCTGTGATTGATTACGATAAATAAAAAAATATTTAACAATATATGTACAATTTATAGTTTATTTAATACAACGATACATTTATTTAGTTTGTAACAGTATTTTTCACCAATATCGTTCCTTAAACTACTATTTTTTTTTAAGAATATATAATTTTTATTAAAGCTAATTATAAAATTATTCATCTAAGCAAAAAATAAAAAAAGATTGAGTTTATGAAAAGACGGAGACCATAGAAAGAATAAAAAATTTGCAAAAATAAATAAATAAATAAAAAATGTAGCATTTAGGGGGGAGGGGCGTTCAGTTCTGGCAATATCCCTAAACACCTCTAGTATTCTATAGACTTTTCATTAAGTCCATAAATCAATATATTCCCAAAATTGAAGGTATCATTTAATAAATAAAGTAAACAAACAATAAAAAAGCAGCAGTTAAGAAATTAAGTGTTTTTAAGATTTAATTTCTGAACGTAATAGCATATATATTTTAACATTAACCAAATATCATAAAGAAATACAATATCTTTCGGTGTAGAATTGTATAGCAGACATTTCCTATACGATATTATACAACATTGATATAATATCAATCAATGTTGTATAATATCGTACAGCATGCTATGTTACATACATCAGTAGCAAACATAAGTATTCAAAGAAAATAGAATAACAAACAACATTCGCAATATTATACATTATTGTTGAATATTGAATAATATTATATCGAACAATATTGTGCACCATGCTGTGCTACCTAAGTAGGGATTCATCGATCTTAAAATATGTGAAGTAATTCAGAATTTTACATAAAAATGGCAAATAAACAAGGTATTAACGAAATGTAATATAAATCTTTCGTGACGGGGGCCCTCTATCCTAGACGCATGCACGGGACGGACGTGATAGGAATCATCGGGAGTTTTGCATCGCTAAGCCTAACTTTGAAAAAAATCACAAAAAATAAATTTAAGTCCTAATTTCGTCATATTTGCTATCTTTATAGATTATTAGTTCATTCATAATACAAACAAATTCTTCCTCTTACAAATCCCATTTTTTTGCCATAATAATCCGAAACCAAGGCTTTTCGTAACAAAAAGAGAAGGTGCGCGAAATGTATCCGAAAAACACAATGGAACTGATGGTAAAACTAAAAAAAAACTAGTTAAGGTTACACGGTAATAAAAAAAGAAGGAAAAAAAAAGAATTCGGTGGAGAGATCAGAAACGCGAATGATTCTATCAAGTGGAAAGTTTCACAACACAACTCTGTTTCCCCCTCACCTCCGCAACAGCTGATGAGTAAAATGCCAAATTCTGAATATGACCAAACTGAAGGCCAAGATACTAAAAATGTATTTATTTCAAAAGTAATGATCACAGGAAGCCATCTAGTGGCATTTAAAATTTGTTCCAGTTCAAAATGCACATATGCATTGCCGTCCCATGAGTTCGATTTCGAGAAATGCACGGGTGATACGCCTGGCTGTGAGAGACGTCCGTTGGTGACGCATATGTGACACGCTCGGCAGTGAGAGACTTTAGTTGGTGATGCATATGTGACACACCCATCGCGAAAGGATAAATAAATTCATTTTATTTATATCTGTATAAAATATAATGCGTATGGACTTATGGGCCTCAAAAATATTGTTAAAGTTATGCTAATTTTAATTACTAAAGATGATTGCTATGTTATTTTTTTTTTACTCTTAGTAATTTTTGGATGCCAATGCAATTATATTTTTAATATTGGTTGCATTATGGTTTACAACATTATTCGATATCGTAAGATATCAAATGTCCTATAACGCTACAATCTCGATCAATGATATACAATATCTTACAGCATTTTGTGTTAATGGATATTAATTAATTATTATTAAAATATGTATCGTAATTCATGTCTGTCCATAAAAATTACCAATAAATAAGATCCAAATATGCTGTACCGTAGAAAAAATTCCATTTAAATTACATCAACTGCATATGGACTTCTAACACGCGAAAGCATAGTTAACGCCTATTGATGGCTATAATATAATGCAGCGCTCAATTTGCAAGACAACGCAATAATTTATTCCGCTTCATTTTTAAAAAATGTCCCATTTGACAAATGGAAAGCGAAAAACTTCAAATGAGTTTGATCCCGTTATCATGATTGGGAACAGAAAAGTGCATTATCTTACTGAAGTATATATATATATTTTTCATTTTTATTTTTGATATGTCCCTTTTTTACCTCTACTTAATTTTTTTAATGTTATATCGCTAGATAAAGTGTGTGAAGGCGTATCTGCTCTTTCTTTCAGTCGTTCAAACAATTCTCATCTTTCGAACATGTTTGGGTATTATTTATCACGCTCATTGTATCGACTTTGTTAAAAAAAACCTGAAATATTTCAAAAAACAAATGAAAAAAAATGTTATTCATTATTTTATTCTTATTCATTTATTGGATATTATATGGTTAGTAATAAATTGGAATTTAAGTCAGTTCATTTAAAATTACATGTTAATTATGTGTCAGCAAATTTCACATAATTATTTCTTATTCATTTAATTCAGCCTACATTTTACTAAACAAACAGAAGTTTAGTAAATATGAAACTATAATATCAAAATAATACACAAATAACGTAGATTTTTCAATTTTTCTTCTTTAAAAAAATCAAATAGCCTCAAAATGAAAAGGCTATCTCTCTATATATTAATGTAATTATCTTTGCTTATTATGTAATAATATATAAACAAAGAATATAAGCTTTATGTTATAATAACTATAATAACACATTATGTTTTCATTTTTAACGAAAGAAAGAAAGAAAGAAGGACATTATTCAAAATAAATGTTGTATGTTTTTGGTTTCGAAACATAAGATATTACTGTTTATTTATTCATT
>JAPMOR010123131.1:3868-30345 GCA_026543865.1 Argiope aurantia
AGGCCTTTTCTCAGCATCTGAGAGAAGGGGTAAAAACCTCTCATAATATAACATTCTTTCAAAGATACCTTTCCTATCGATAAGTATCAAATAAATCCCTATCAAAGACTCATAGTAAAATCTCTAAAGGAAATATATATATGTGTGTGTGTGTGTGTGTGTTACTACAAATTTTAATTTTTGAAAGTGGTGAATTATTTTTAATAATCAATGAAAAGTTAAAGTTATCAGTCGACCCAATTTGAAATAATTCAAATTCATTTTTAGTAATGAATGCATTTATAATTTTTATCACTAAAAAATGCTTAATTATTTAATGAGGGAGCAAAGTGAGATGGGATTACGTAATTATTTTAAAAGAATCAAAAAGTGATTATTGAAGATTAGTGAGCGGAACGGACAGAGGGTGTAACCCTCTAGTTATCAAATGATAAATTACATTTAATTAAATTTTGACAACGCTTGATAGAATATTATTTCATAAAAATGGTAATCTTCTTTCAATTCTTCTACCTTGAATTATATTAACGTCTTAATTATCTTTATATATAATTAATTAATATATATCAATTGCACACACATCGAGAAAGATAGAATATACACTTTCATAAATGCATTAAATATGATAAAACATTTTTACATCTGAAGCGAATAAAGTAAAAATAATTCCTTTTTGAAGAAACGTTTGAATTTCGTTTTAAGATTTTTAATGTCTTCTTTCACTAGTTATGAATCTATTTTATTAACTTTAATATTTTAATTGATGTCGTTAATGGTTAATAGCAATTTAAAAAAAATCTAATTAAAAAGGGATATTTTTAGAATCTTACTTACTTGAAAACATGTTTTGAATCGTTTGACCTTTATTATTTTATTTTGCGACATTCAATTGCCAAATAATTTTTAAAAGCTAACATTAAGCTTTATACGATTTTATGAGTGTTTTAAGCTAATGTATTATAACAAATAAAAATCTGCATTTATTAAAGAATCACTCTTTAATGTATCCAAACGAACTACTTTTTGATGTTTCAGAAAAATATTTTAAGCATAATACTACGGATTTACATTTAAATCCAAATCTGCAACATCTGCAACATCCAAATCTGCAACTGCTAATCTGCAACATTTATATTATATTTTATTTTTTATATATTATGCAAAATGTGCGAAAAACTTTTTGTCGCACATTAATACTGTGTTTATTACATTAAAAATATCGGACTACATTTTTGCTTTTAGAACTGAAATGAATAAATGAAGACTTGAGTAAACAATATTTGAAAATAAAAGAAATTATTTCAAAATTATTTAAAATTAAAATAAAATATGTATAAAAATCGTTTGTGTTGCCGAAAAATGAATGTAATTAAGGCAGTTATTATAATTAAAGATAAACATTTTAAAAACAAAAAGCATATTTGACGAAAATCGTTTGTAAGTAAATATTGAGTATTATGGAATGCATTTTAAATTGTATCCATCAACTTACAAAATATTTGTAATTTATTTGTCTGGCAAAACATGTAATAATAAAATAAATAAATCATCCTTTAATGATTTTTATATATTTTTTAAGTTCCGTTTTTATAATAATATTAATCTGGTTAGAAAAGAGAAGTTTAGTCCCATAATGACACAATAATTATTAAATTCCTAAGAATTTATCTATTTGTAATGGAAGAAATTATATGTTGAAAAAAATGCATTAGCGCTTAATACAAAGAAGTTATATTTACATCATAGAGAAAGAATATTATGTTCTATTACATAATAAGTGTTCTAATTACACGCGAGGGATTTGAGCTAAAATATAGCTTATGCTTTGCTTTTTTTATATATTTCAGAAGAAAACAAAACCATGAAAATAAATCGCGATAAAAATAAAAATAAAAATAAAAAAATTAAGCTGGGAATACTTTGATTTTTTTCTTTTTTTATTTAATGCAAGCTTGACTCATTGCTTGGAGGGAAATAATTACAAACACATTTTCGCTAAGAAATCGAAAGATAAAGAAAAGATTTAATAATGGATGAAATTATTCGTGGATTTATTGCTGAGTTGGGTTTGTTCGTATCTAATGACAAAAGAATATAAGAAAGCGAAAAATTTTAATTTGATATTTGATTACTTTTTGATTTGTCAAAAAAATATATATCGCATAGCTAATAAATCAGACCCAAAGAAACGTTAATGTCATTTCACAAGCATTAGATTTCGATAAAATAAGAAAATGGTAAAAAAGAAAAAAATATATTATTTCTTGATTATAAATATTAAAGCAGGAGTTTTGCTGTTTTGTTGTCATTATTTTAGTGACAAAAAATATTCTAACTTATATATATAAAATAGAATTGTTATGAAATTAAAATAGTAAAAAGAATAATTCTATAGAATAGATAATAAGTAGAAATGTGTATAAATATAAAGATATATTCTTTGATAAAAAAAAGCAGATTTTTTTTATTATTATTGAAAGAATAAAATCGTTGGATAAGTAAAAAATAAGGATTTTTATTTAACATTATTTTTTTTTCTTATTTTGGTATCCTGTAATTACTTCGCATTACACCATAATGTTAAAGGAACATATTTTATTTAGTTTGCATTTTGATAAAATTATTTAACACAACGATATTTGACTACAAATCAATTAGTGAAATTTGTAGAAATACATTCTTAAAAGTTTAAAAAGTTAAAATAATACAAAGCTTTATTTTGCTATTTCTTATCCGATTGCGTTAATCAGATTCATATGAAAACTTTAATGCTACGTAGTCTTAATTAAACTTTAATCTAGCTGTGCAAAACACATATTTATAATATTTAGTTTTATTTATGAATTTTTATAAAAAATTATGAGAAGCTTTTAAGTTTGATTGCAAATAGGGTTGTCATTGTGAACACATCACTACTCACGTAGGTAGAATGATTAATTTAGAATTTTTAAATTCATCATTATTATTTAAACTTTGAATAGAATGGAACTTTCATAGCTACATAATCAGAGATTAATTCAAGCTGAAACAAACTAACGTCCCGTTTTAAAAGCAACACTAGAGCTATTTTGGAACGATCCTCGTAATTTTGAATCACGATCAAATGAATAGGACGGCGCCTGAGCTAGCACCCCTCCGTCCACACCACACCACTGGGAGGACGTTTGACCTGGATGGATTTAACGTGCATCAGACACGCTTACATGACGGTTATTCGGTGGAATTGGGTCACGAGTCTGAAACCTTCCAGTTCCGAAGCCGAGACCTTACCACCAAGCCACCGCGGCTCCTTAAGCTGAACCAAATATACTAACCAGTTTATAGTGTTTCCTATAGACATTTTTGCATAGTAAAACATTATAGATTGTTGAATTTTGAGTGATTGTATTCTTTCGGAAAGAGCTAATAGTTTTGATTTATACGTATTTCATTCAAAATTTGATAGCAATCTGCAAATATGATGGAAAAGCCATGGACAATATTCCATGCCAGTAGATTGCTGAGTTTTGAATGATGGTTCTCATACGGATGGAGCAAATAGTTTTTTTTCCTCACGCGTTAAAAATGGGATTGCAATTTGAGAATCAGATGGAATGGCAAAAGATAAAATTCCATTTCCTTATATAAACAAATCCAAATTCCAAAATTCTAATCTGAGATATGACTGGCTATGGAAAGTTCATGGAAAGGACTGCCGTTCAAGAATGTCATTTATTCCAGAGCATTTTGTAACGCTTTCTTTTTCTTATCCAGATATTCATGCAAAATTCAGAGCAAATTGTGCTACAAATTTCCATTTTTCTAATGTGCACCTCAGGGCATATTAAAATCGACCAGATTTGCATTTGCTATTATGAAGCATTTATATGGCAGATAAAACTAAATGGCGTTTAGAAACAAATGACTAATTGTAATTAAGCCTAGAATTTCAGAAATACGTTGCAGAATTCTGAAATGTGTTTTCTTTATTGTCAAAATATTCTGTATTGCATTATGACGAAACGTGGTAGGCGTATATAGCTTTAAACGCGGTAAAACTATATTTAGTTTAATTTAACAAAGTGTAATTGCACTAACAAGTTTTTTTTTTGCCTTACATTGTCTTTTGGAATTGTACTTTCAATTGATAAGTGTTTTGCTTTCGTATTTAAATGAATTTGGTTCTATTTTCATGGTCTTTTGTTGTTTGATTTGCTGTGTTCTTACTTGGATTAATAAATTTGGAAATGATTTTACTTGTTATTGCATAATTATCTTTAATTTTGTGACACTAATTTTATCTCCAAAACATCAATTTCCTGGGATTTTCGGGTCACGAGGGATCAGTATGTTAAACGAAAGTCAGACCCCTCACAGAAAAAAATCCCTGGTTTGAATCCTTGCCTGAGGGTGACCCCTGAGAAAGTATTCAGACCGGATTCATTATATCTTCCTTTTTGATTCTTTGGCTCTAAACTAAATATTTATTTTTAATTTGGTTAAGTTCATTTGTGTTTTAGTTGTAGAAGCATTAGAGCTCTCAAAATACAATGTATGTTTTTTTTATATGGATTCAGGAAATATTATATAGGTGAATTTTTTATATTGATTATTTTGGATTGATAGTTTCTTTTCTGTATTGTACTATTTTTTGACAAATAATTTGAATGAGCTGGCTAAACATTAGTATGGTAAGAAACAGTTTTGCATTATTTTTTGAATTATTGAACGATATTATCATATTATGCTTCTTATAAAGATGCATTCAACCTGAAAGCCTGTAAAAAATGATTCAAGATAGAAAAGTGGTGTTTTTATTTTAAACCCATCATTCATTATCTAGGGTAAATCCATATAAACTAATATCGATTATAAATTTTTTGAAAAAAAAAATATCGATACTGAAAAAATAATCGGTATCTGTTACATACCCACTTCTATACAGTTTTGATTTAAACATATTTCATATTTTATTAATTATTTTATGATAAAAAAACATTATTAGCATTAAGGGAATGGAATGAATGATACAGCATCAAGATAACCTTTCCATTAATGCTGATGGAATATTCCAGCAAACTTCCTGAACCTGATCACATTTTCTTTAGGGATATCCAATATCCCCCATCCTTCGATTTTCATTTGTTCGGCAGCACTCTTGTTCCAGAAATCAGTATGCGCATATTCAGATGCGCCAACTCCAGGGGAAAAACTACTGATGTTCACGTTTTATGAAGTAACGGTATTGGGCGGGAAGTAAACGTCCATTCCTTTTTTTCACTTCTTTTTTTTATAGTGAAAAAGGTTCTTGAGAAAACTTCTTTTCCCTCTTTAATGAAGTCTAGAGATCTGGATTTTTGCCAAAGTTCCCTTCAGTCAGCTTTTCGTAAATAGATTATAACAACTTTGGGCAGCATCAAAATATTAGTTTTGGATCTTCCTGATACTGATCTGAAAGAGAATGGGGGGAGGGGGGATAAGTGTTTTTGTTTCGTTACTTTGAGGGAAGTTTATATGGGATGAAGATTTTGATGCGATAATGTATCATAATATTGAAAGATTTTTTTGAGGCCATGACGTTAAGTGATCTGAAGATCACTTAAATGATGGCAAGGCATGCAATAAATCTAATAAATGCACTTAATAGATCAGCTTGATTATAAATAATTGACATAATAATAAGATATGAACTTAATAGAATACCTTGCATATGATTGGAACATATTTAATTAAATCAGGGTTTCAAAAAATTTTGCTTGTTCTTCACATCTTACTGTAGACAGTTTTCTTTCTATTAAGATTGGAAATCAAATCTGTTAGATGTAGAAATTAACTGAAAAAGGTTCCATGAAAAAATCAGATCAGAATTCTGAATTTTGAAAAGAATTTACAAGCGGTTGTGAGTTGTGTATTTATACATAGAGTTCATTTAATAGAGGCTGGAAAACTAAATTTTAAGTCATTAGAGATAAATATGTATCTAGTTGGAAACTTGCTTTAATATAAAAATACGCTAGATTTTATGTTATTTGAATTAATGACAGTATTATTTATTATAATATTATCAATAAAAATAACGCAATATTAATTTTTATACAATTTACTGATCATATTAGAACTATATAGTAAAATTTTAGCAAGTTTTTCTTTCAAATATTTGAACAAAAAATTCATTTGCAATTCTAAGAAATCTTTTCTAATTTTAAGGCTTGCGACAATATTCGGGATTAATTTTTAAAAAAAAACCTTTTAAACTACTTTTATTTATGAATGTTTACAAAAAAAGATCGATGAAATTATATTAATCGAAAATATACCAGTTAAATGACAAACATTTTTTTAAATTCATAAATTTATTTTTTCTATTTAATAAAGTATATAATTTAAAATCTAGCTTAGAGGTTTATCAAATAATTTCTCAAAATGTTGCTGATATTTTAAGAAACTTTATTATCTAGTTAGTGAACAAAAAATAATTCGAATTTCTATACATTCTTTAAATATCGGGTTTTAAATGATCAATAAAAATAATTTTTCCCAAAATAATTATAAATATTCATAAATTTAGTTTTAACTTATTCTTTAGTCCAGGAACAACAAACATATTGAGAAATTACTATTCAAATTTGAACAAAAAAAATGCATTGGATTTTAATTTACGAGAGATTTCGTAAGAAAATGCTCTCAAAGATTAGAATTTGAAAAAAATAAATACAGCATCTAAAGATATAAAATAGCATTAAAACGTATGTAAATGGAAATATAAAAATCAATGTAACTTCCCAAAAATCAGACTTAAAAACAAAATTCAAATTGTTTTTTGAAGAAGCCGGTTCCGACATTAAAAACATTTAATAAAAATTTGTTCAAAAAATTTACTTTTCATCATAGTTACCCATATTTTAAAACAATCAGCAGCCACATCAAACAAGAATACATAAAAGATCTGACAAGAATTGACCATCCAATACTTTGGAATCCGCCAATGCTTGGAGGATCTTTTTTAAGTCAGCAGAGATTAAAAATCGTTTAAAGCATTGATATTCAGATTTTCATATGTCAATCAATTTAAGACGTAAATTACATTAACTTTTTTCTTTGTGTGAAATGTTGATGTGCCTGGAATATTTAATTTTATGTGACTAATAGAATAACCAGGAAGCTGTATTAAGATAAAGATTTCAGAATTTATCATCAATACAGTTCCTTATTAAAACGACATAAAATACAATTAATTACATTATCGAAAGAATTTTTTTTCACTGGAAATATATATTTTATAATGGTTTACAGCATATATGTAGGACTAGGATAAGAACGAATTTGCTTTAATTAGGAAATCAAATTATATCAATTAGAAAAATAATTATTCTTGACAAATATTCTAAAAAAAATCTTCATTAGCAGAAATTTTTAATCTGAGGCTATGGAGAATATGCCTATTTTTCAATGCTTACTCATTAGCTAAGAAATACTAAATCTAAGAAAAAGATAAAATTTCTAATAATATTTTATGAGCATTTTATAAATAAGTTAAGCGAAAACAATCTGATTTTGCGTAACTCTAATTTTTTTTTCAATGGGAACTATCGAATTGGATCTGCAGAATTCTGATTTTAATAAAACTGAATGCCTTCAAATTTATAAGCCTAAAACCCTATATGAAAGAAATGTCTTATATCAATACACTCTTTTGTTATATGTAATATAATTTTACCATTCACGCATATGGAATTTATATTAAAATATTTTAAATTCCTAGCATATAACTAGATGAACAAAATTGCGATTCATATGTAAGAATGTTTAAAATCACTTTTTTATAAGAGTAATGATATTTTTACTTTAATATTATAAACAAAGTGTAATACATTAACATATTTTTATTATAAATAATTACATTCTGCATTTAATATTATTAATAAATTATTGAATATTAGAATTTTTTATTATTCGAACCTTATGCAAATAAAAAAATACATATTAAAATAAATAAATAGGCCCAATTTTTTATTATTTATTATAATGAAATTTAGACTATGTTGAGTGAGCGATATTATGTGTATATTAGAGTTGAAAATAGTTCCTGTCACTCATTTCGCGCAGGTGTTTTTATACTAAACCCGAACACCTGCGTCAGTTATAAAAACAAATTGGACACATTATATGTGCTTTTTAGTTTGAAGTGAGACTTCTACAATTTTTCGTCTGATTATACAATTATTTTGTAAATAGGATGTAATTAGATGCAAATACATTTCAATGAAAATCTACCACTAAAATAATCTTTTTAAGGAAAAATTACAAGGTTCAATTTATATAAAGTTTGTAGAGCACAAATCTTGATTATGTTAATGATATAATTCTTATTTCTAAATATTGGCAAATATTCTACATGGGGAGAAAATAAAGTTGGAAACAAAGTCCAAAAAAAAAAATGTTTGAAATCTATTTACTGCGCCTTATTTTTTTATCGCCAATATGGTAACCCAAACATTCAATCTCAGAAGTAATTCTAGCAACCTAATTGCCTCTATATACACTAATACTTTGCCTTGTTGAATTTCATAACAGCTTCTTTGTCGATTTTTCATCTTGGCTTTCTTTGGACTTAGGCACATTAAAGTATGTTTTAACTAAAAAATTACTTCCTTTTATATTTTCAAAACATTTTTTTCATATTTTTTATTCTTCAAAATCTTCGGATATAATCTAACATTTATCAATTTTTTTAAGTTTTTTAACTATTTTTTTTACCATGCATTTTCCGCCCAATCGCAATTTATATTTCATCCCATATATATTTATTTCCATGCCATTATCCATGTATCTAAGCTCTCAAAATTAGACTGCATAACACACATTCTCTTCACATCGCGATTAGTCACCTGAGCACGTATTCTTGGCAGATAAATTATTTTCTAGAACACTGTTCCTTAATTTGTAACTTCCGTTTGGCGGTCTATTTAATTATTCATCTTCGATATAAATCTGCTTTAAACACGCGGATTTTAATCCCGATTTTTGCTTAGAAAAATGTATAGTTTCATGCATAATTAAGGTAAACTGTTTTTAAGTTTAATTTACTGGTGTGGGATAAAGTAGCGCTAATTCCTTGTTCTTTGCTTATCCGTCCTATCAAAAATTATTCAAAAACACTTGTTATTTTTTATGGTATTTTTGTTAAAAGATAATCGAAACTTTATTTAACATAAAATAATTTCTACTTATTAACTCACTGATATTATATAATTAATTATATTATTAACGTCTTATAAAATTAAAAAAAAGAAATTAAAGTATTTTTATAGCAAACGATATTTTTGTCATCTAAAACATTTATTATTTTTTAATGAAAACTATGATAGCTAAAGATAAGCTATTTAAATGAAATCATTTGCAAAGGAATATTGTTTTATCTTAAAGTAGTCATTTATTATTAATTCAAACATTTAAAAAATCATTAACGAGACTCATTTTATAATATTTTGAAAAGATTTCTGCAAACTTGTAATTTAAAATCAATTTTAATATGTTTGTTTTGAATATATGTCAGTATCTGATTTTAATTTAATGAAATGTTATTGAATTCTGATTAATAATATTAATATATTATATGACAAAAGCTAAATTTTTTAAAGAAACATGAATAGAATTAAATGAAATTCTGAATTATTATCAGTGTTTTAGTTAATATTCGCAAACTTTTTTATTTGCTTTCGAAAGTATTTTAATGCAATATTTTTTAAACATTTATTTCATAAGTGATTTATTTTTTAAAATTCGCCAAATAAATTTCCTAGAAAAAGGGAATTTTACGAATAAAATTTCTTAAAAAAATGTTATCATTATATAACTGATTCAGGCATTCTTTTAAATTTTATTTAATATTTAAATAGGCAATCATAATAAATAATGAGTTTTGAATTTAATAGAAAAAAGTGCAAATACTGGTAGATAAAATGAATCAATATATTCCTCTTTAGTTTTCCATTTACAATAATAAACGAGCAAGAGTGGTCTCTTCGAAATTTTCTCGCTTATTTTCTAATAAAGATATTATTTCCCATTACAAATCATTATCTCCAGTTGAAAGAGTTTTGGTTCATAACTAGGTAAAGAAAACCAAATATGATCTTTCGTCACCTTTTTATTACTTTCTATTACCTAATCTAACACAGAACTTTAATAACATAGAAAATACAGAAAGTCTTATTGTTGAGTTATCGCGTTTATATGCAAGCAAAAGTATGGACGGACAGACAGTCTACTTCTTCAAGGATTGGTTTAAAATGCATAACACTAATTGAGATTAGACTCTAAATGTGTGCACCATGTATTGTCAGGCTACTTTTTTTTTTATCTATAATACATATTGTACTCATTGTAAGCGAGCAACCAGTGAGACAGACTTTCTTCTGAATACATTTTGATCATAATTTGATAGAAATCTATAAATGTCATATACAAAATTTTCTAGGTCTTTACCTTTAGAGGTTATGTACATTGATTTGTACACTGACAGATAGAAATTAAACTTATCTTGAATGAATTTCGTAATTTAATTTGATTTTTATTTAATTTAATTCAATTCGATTTAATTTAATTTATCTTTTAATTTAATTTCACTTAATTTAAATGCATTAATTTCAATTAATTTCAAGATTAATTCAAATGAATTGAATTAAATTAATCTTTAATTTAAAAGAAATCTACTACTTTTGTGTTAAGACCACATACCAAATTTTATTCAATTAGCTCAAATTGTGATAGAGGTTTCGAGAACACAAACAGACAGTACGACTAATATGTGTTTTTCTATTTCAGAGAGTTTTGAAATGTAGAGATTGGTCAAAATCTCCGATTCAAATTTTTTGAGGATTAAAATACTTTCTCTTTGTATACTTTAGTTAAGAGAAATCAAAAATCACTTCGAATTGATAAAATGAATTCATAGTCTTTCTTTTCAAGATTACGTTAGTGAAACACAATGAAACGTACTTCCAGATTTCATAATAAAAAAAGGAGGAGGAGATTTTATAAGATATTGATCTAAAAAAAAAGATCAGAGGAACTCCAGCATCTTACATTATTTTCGACTTGGCGCGGTACTTTAAATTGGCGAAAAACGATTGGAGAAAGGGGCTTTTTAAAGCATATTCACCAAGAGCTGAGTGTTTGTCAATCGACATTTTTGACGTTCGACATTTTTCTCGTCTTAAAAGAATACAGTTCGTTTTTCCTTTTCCTGTTTTTTTTTTTTTTTTTGACAAGGAAAAAAATAACTAGGAGGACTTGCCAGCTTTTCTGATTCGCCATAGTTTTTTTAACGTGCGTTAGTTCCTAAAAGTGACGTTTGAGAATTTTTTTAGGGCTGCTAGAAAAAATGTTGAGGGCATGAAAAAAAAAGGGAGTGCTGAATTCTCTGAAGATTTGGAGTTATTTGCTGTTAAACAATGAAAAGAATAAGATCTAGAAAATAAAAAAGTGGCAACGATGAAAAAAAAGTTTTTATCCCTTAAACATCTAAACTTTACTAAATGAGTGCAATTTCTTCGTTTTGCTGGTTTCTACCTGAACTTTCACTCTTCAAATTACACGTTTAAGATATAAATAAGAATGTTTCGACAACAAAAACGATTGAAATGATGCCAAAAAAATTAATAAATTCAAATATACAATGTGGTTAATGTCCTTAATTTCATAAAGAAATGTATTATTTCTTTTAACTAAAAGACAAAATATACCATAATACATTCAAATTTAAATTTTTTACACTTTCTATTCGCCTAAATTAAACAAAAATAAAGCATTGTAAACAGACCTCCCTACATAAGTAAAATACTTTTTTAAAGTACGTATATTTGTCTCACTATATCTGATCCCCGGGGGGGGCACCCTGAAAAGAGGATGAGATGCTTCCGGTATGGTGGTTGGATCTTGCCACCCTGAAAGGTACACCAAAAGATGGGGGATCTGGTTCCTCCCATCGATGACGGGACGTACTTCCTTCGGGAAGGGTTGTACCGTTTCCGGTGATGGACCTTAGAACTCAACCACAGTTCCCGCCAGTGTTGCGGTTGCGGCGGTCCGGTCATTCAAGTTTCTTCATCCGTGTGCCTTCAGGCGGGTCGGAGAGTCAGTGATATGACTTGTCTATCTGCCTCTGTGAACATTATAATTCAACAAAGCTTTGAACTAGATGTATTAAATTAGAATTGATATTTACACCAAATTTGTAGAAGTTTGTCAGATTTTGAACAAAACCTGTTTACAGGAATTCTGACTGTTTGTCGAGTTGTTGAGTACGATGGAATACCATTACTATGAAACATAAAGAACTAGATGAATAAAATTTTCTTTCATAGATTAAAATGTAATAGTAAATCTACTTCAAATTTTGAACCAAATCAATTCAGATTTGATTTGTTTAGGGTTTTCTGGCGCAAGAGCCATGATGTTGACCATACTGCGCCAAACCATGGGTAAAACTATATCATTTTAAAACAGTCACCTAAAGGAATATGATGAGAAGTTAAAATGTAATTCAAGATTCAAATATATGGATAAAACTTAATGGACTTTAAAAATGCAAAGAGTTTGACATGAGGTGTATTATCAAGTAAGGAAGATAAAGGAGTGGAAGACTTTTGAAAAAACTGTAAACGCTGGGCATTGAAATTTGGACATTCTGACAATGTATGTCGCACAGACATTTGACAATGACATCGGGAACACAGTGGTGCTTGTCCGCCTAGAAACAAATGAATATGGGTGAAACGAGTGTGTCCAATTCGTAATCGTGTTAAAACAGTATCCGCTTCTGTCATTTTTGATTTAACGAGTTTACTACTTGTGAAATTACAGACCTACCGTCGATGAACCCCTTAAAGGATTTTGTTCTTCTAACTTTGATACATATCAGCACATTAGATTTTAAACCGATGCACCAAATTTTATCCATCTAGCTCTTTCTGTTTTGTATCTATCAATTACTTTATTTTCGGATAGCCGATCAAAGTTTCTTTTTCTGAATGCATTGCATTCAAAATTTGAAAGAAATCGAGAAATTCGGTGTTAAAATAATACGGAAAAATTTCGTATGTATAGCTCAAAGCGTATTTTAGTCATAGTGATTAAAGTCAGAGAAACAAAATTCCAAATATCTGTTTCTCAAACCCAGGGAAATCTGAAATTAGAGATTCGTCGAAATATCGAATTCAAATTTTTGGTGATGGCAATAATTTCTCATCGAGTATTTTTTTTAAATTGAAAAAAAAAAATCACAACCAGAAAAAATTCCAATTTTGATAAAAGCCAGACGGAAACAGTTAAATAAGTTAGTCATAACACTATACCAATGTGAAATGGTATAGTGCTATGCGTTTTTAAACAGAAGTCCGGAATTATATTTTTTGTAATTAGAGACATGTAATGACAAAAATAATTGTATTTATTAATAATGAACAATGTGCACAATTATCTAATTTTCCTCATTTTACTATTATAAGAATGATGAGTAATTAATAATTTATCGTGGTTTTCCTGAAATCGAAATAGTCTAGGAATTCCATAAAGTCTACATCTACTACTCATAAATGACCTAAAATAATTTTGTGCGAAATTCTAAAATCAAAATCTATTTGTGGATTCTTAGGAAAAAAATTAATAAAATGCTCAAAGGGTTATATAACTGAGGCACGTTAACACGAATTGACAGCAAATGCATAAAACAGCATTTACAGTAACCAACAAAGGTAAGAAATAAAGAAATAACTGTAACAGTACAAAGTGTTAAAGAAACGTAAGGAACTCGCTCAGTTACTTGCTTTAGCTGAGTTCAATTCCTGCTACGCTGCCTGGGAGAATACTGAGTGCCTTTCAGTTTTGTCTCTTGGATTTTTTTTATTTTTTATTTTTGCATCACAGAACATATCATTTCTATACGTATCACTATAATCCTGATAGAATTATCGTCAAAATTTTTGTAGTTTTTCGAATTTTCGATTCTTTGCTGAAGGCACCGACTCTGCTGACATTTTACTCCACACCCATTAAAACTATCTATTAAACTGTTTTCCTTCCCAGAATGTTTACTGAGCTTAAAGGAAAGTAATATTATAAATTAGTAATAATATTTCAACAATGAACTATTTTGAACAATATATATTTGTGTAATACTTATAATTAAGGATATATTATTTGTTTTTTTAGTGATAATGGTGGAAGGAAAAGCAATTTATAGTTCCAAAATTACCAGATAAATTTTCTTTTATCGTCGGATACCAGCTTTTGTTTCTTACGCTTCCGTAATTTAACTTTTAATTTAAATGAAAAATATGATAAAGCAAGGAATGATTTCATTTCAGCAGAGACTTTTCTAATTGAACTAATTACGACGTCTGTTTTCTCTATTGTTTCTCTTCAATATAACTAGACAATTACATCTTTTGAAATAATATTGTTATATTAATGTTATAAAATTTTCCCAGATATTTATCCAGTGTTCAGAATTTATTATTCTCAGAATTCGTCTTTACAAATAAATATTTATCTTCCAAAGTATCATTATTTTTATTTCATAGATTTTTGAAAACAATTATTATTATTTCATTTTCATGAAATGAGACTGGTTACTCTTAAAAACTCTTCTGACTTTTTAACAGTTTATCAGCATTTCCTTCCATTTATAATTGCTTTTACAAAACAATAAGTAAAAGAAAACTCAAAATTCTAACCAAGAACGTAAAAGGTTTGATAATATCGTCGAGTAGAAACAAAAACAAACATTGTCGTCTACATTTTCACAATAGCAATATCACTTTTTTTTAAATATGTATTTAAAAAAAATCTAAATAATATATCAAAATAAAACAAAAGTTCAGAATTTATATTTAAACACGTAACAAAATTGTTTATGAATGTCCTCGAAATTAAATATATTTTAAACATAAATTTATAAATAGTATGAATAACATTTTTATAATGTAAGCCGTCTCTTTACTTATATAGAAATTTTTAACATTTTTATAAAATATTGTTATCTCGATAGATGGCGCTGTTTTGTCCTTCATTTGTATTAATAAATGAGCGTGGTTTTTAGCTTGGGTATGCTATAAAGGTAATTTTTAGCAACTATTCTAAAGATGCAGAAATCAAATAATTTCAGCGAAAATGAATGGTAAAAATCGATCGCATGTCCGATAAATAATAAATTTAATAATAAATAAAATTACAGAACAAATTCAAAGGAAAAATTAATATAATTCAAAACCTATACTATGCATGGCGCAGTTTGGCCAAGGATGGCTCGTGCGTTTCAAAATTCTAAAACTTAAACAAAATCTAAACGTATGCAAATGAAAATCATCTATTATTTATTTTAAAACCATCAATATCTTTTATAATTTTTAATAATTACCTTTGACACTAATTAGTTCTCATTGAATATTTGTAATATTTAATTTCAATCAAATCTTACCTGTTCTATGTAGTTTGTTTCTGATTCCTTTAACAAAATATTTGTAAACATCAAACATGGCATAATGAAGTCGTGTTAATATTCTTAGATTTGTTCGATTTAATTTGTCCAAAATTCTCCCTAATAAATCAAATCATATAACATCACTTTGCCTTTAATATATTAATTTTGCAGCCAATATATTTTCTAATTGCACATTGTCTTTTATGGCATTATACCTCCATCTTCTTATCTCTCATGCTCTCCGTGCAGATTATAAATTTAATATTTCTCTCTCTATTTTCATCTATGGAAAAAGCGCAGGATTAATTGTAGGACCAAACAATGAAAATTATTTGAATTTCATTGCAAAAACAAAACATGTTGCTGAAAATTAAACTAAAATTTATAAAAAATTTCAAAATTTAGGAAAAAAAAATTGCAGGCCAATAAATTTCTATTATTAATGAGACAGAGTTTATAAATTTTATAATCATAAAAAAGTTATTTTTATGTAATAAAATATCCGAGAGATAAAGGAAAAAATACTGAAATTTTGTTAGACTTTTAAATAAAATTCTACCAAAGATTTAAAAAAAATCCATCCCAAAAGCAGATTCCTGTCCTCCAAAATATATCTGTGCTAAAATTTGGTAGCTTTTTGGTCAAATCGCCAACCTGTAGAGTGATAATATTTTATTTTTAACCCAGAAAGGAATAAATATACCATAAAATCAAAGACTTATTTAAATAACATCTTACAATAAAATCCTAATTCGTTATAATCAATATTAAATAAAGAAAAATTATTATTTTAAATTTCCTTAGCATTTTTAAATAATGAATGCTATTATATTAATGATCATTTTGCTTGATAATAATTACAAACAAGAACAATTTTGTCTAAATGGGAGATCATTTGTTGTGTAGATTACATTACAATTGCTTTTTGGAATCAAACATTCGAAAAAACGAAAACAATAAGCAATGAATATAAAAGTACACATTTAAAATCCTTTCTTTTAACTCACTGCATCGCGGTCATTTATTTAAACGAATCAAAACATTCTGCGGTGATCAAATAAATATACGAAAGCATTAAACGAATCCGTTTAAGAGATTACCATTCCATCTTTTTTTTCTTTTTTCTGTTATTCATTCAGCCAAAAAACTTAAGTTAGATTACCTAAATAGCTTCGCAGTAGATCGCTTAAGAGTTGAATATCATTTTTGTAATTTAAGACATTATGAGTTTAAAGTTTTACATAAAAGATTGGGGGCCATAATTACTTCTGCTTAAAAGAAAATTATTTACAAATATTGAATAAATATTCTAAGATCCATTAGAATAGTTAAAGCAAGAAACGTATTTGTATTTATTTTTATTAATTTCACCGTTTCAAGTGTGTGTGTTTGTTTGTTTTTTCAGATAAGAAAAAAAAATAATAAAGGATTATGAAAACAAATTTAAAAGTAATTCTCATTTTTTTTCCATATTTTTCTCATTGTGTTAAGAAAAATGATTACAAACACATTTTTGGAAGAAACCGAAGTAGAAAGATATAAATTAAATATCCTTGAGTTTGAGTAGAAAGAAATTATTCGTGAATTTATTTCAGCTATGTTTTTATTTTCCTTTTTCTTCTAATGGAAAAAAAAATGTATCAGAATGGGAAGTTTTCAATCTCAGATTTGATTACTTTTTTTGATTTATAAATAAAACTTTATGTAGCATTGCTAATAAATCAGCCCCAAAGAAACGTTAATGTCATTTCGCAAAAATTAGATACGAAACGATTCTAGAAACCACAGATTTATTTTATTCTTGTTTTCGCAGTATAAATATTTAACAGCAATTTGATGGTTTTCTCTGTTCTTAAATCAGAAGAAAAAGAACTGCATTTTTATAAAAGTAAATTTTTTTTTGTGTGTATGAATATTTTTTGATGGTGTTTTTTCCAAAAAAATAAATTTGCATGGAATAGCTGAATAATTATTAGATTATTAGAAAGTTTTACAACATTTTGATTTTTTTTTCTCGAAAAATATTTTTCAATGATTAAATTAAGACAAAATGGTTTACTGTTGAATGACACTGCTTGAACATGATTAGAGATAACTAAAATGTATGATAATTCGGAATATTTGATCATGTACTTTTGATCCAGTAAATTCCTTTTTGTTCGATTTTTTTTTGTAGCGTGCTTTCAAAGATTCATGGATACCTTCAATAACAGAATAATTGTTTGGTAAACTTTCTGTATAGATTTGTTATTTTTCCTGTGTGTGTGAAATTCGTTGGAGCATAGTTAGATTTAGTAATTGAAACTGTAATTACATCACAAAGTATAAACATGATTAGTGAAATCTAAAAGGTGTCATAACACGGAATGTCTGATTAAGTATTTTTCGTCTATTAAAATCCTGAAAATTAATTTGTATTGAACTATTTTTTAATTGCGTTTTTTAAAATTTAAGTTTGCATTGAACAACAAAATAATCGTTTCGCATACTTGCTGCATAGCTTATTTGTGTGCAAAATGTTAATGTTTAATTTGGTTTTTGCAATTTTATCTGAAGTTATATCACAACGGGTGCGCATTAGTGATATCTAAAATGTATCATAATGCGGAATGTCTGATTAAATATTTTTCATCAATTGAGAATTTTATGAAGTAGATTAAAGTTGCCTTTTCCAAAATAAAACAAAGCTTTTTTGAAGGACATTGCAGTTGATATAGAAGTGGACCTCAAAGTAGCAAATTTTATTTCTACGCTACTTAAAACACTAGGAGACTTTCTTGTGATAAAGAAAATTACACATCAATGGCTTCGTTTAGCTTATAAATTCTTCATTGTCTTATGAAATAATAAAAAAAATTAAAACAAAGATAATATATTAACTTCTTTTTCTTGTAGTTTATATCAAACGATTTATTAACTGTCAATTAAAATAGATATATTTATTACAAAAGCTTGATAAATGAATGCAAGGATTAAAGTATTATTCTTCGAATATATTTGTAGCTATAATGAATATTTTATTTCTAAAAGCTAGTCTAAAATCTAATGAATTAACACAATATCATATAAGTTAAAATGTAAAAAAAAACATATATATGGCAGTTTTCTAGAAAAAGTATAAAACTTTAAATAACTATTCGTTGCGATATGTCTGTTTCTAAAGTATTACATATTAAATGACCTGCATTTCGAATTTGCCTATAAAATTGGGCATCTTAGTCAAAACTATGAGTCTCAGAACGTTTATAATGCTTCAATTTTTATTTTCATAGTTTTGTGCTACTTAATAAAGTAAAAAAACCAAGAACGCTTGAACGCTTTTTTTCCGATCTATTGAAAATAAAATAAAATTTGGCACAGAACTGCATATATAATAACAAGGTCAATATCAAATTTCGTTGGGCCGCGGTGGCCTGGTGGTACGATCTCGGCTTCAGAACCGGAGGGTTTCAGGTTCGAGACCCGATTCCACCGAAGAACCGTCGTGTAAGGGGGTCAGTCGCACGTTAAATCCGTCCTGACCAAATGTCCTCCCGCTGGTGTGGTGTGGTGTGGAGAGGGGGGTGCCAGTTCAGGTGTCGTCCTCGTCATCTGACCGCGGTTCAAAATTACGAGGTCCGTCCCAAAATAGCCCTAGTGTTGCTTGAAACGGGACGTTAATATAACTAAACCTAAACTAAATCAAATTTCGTTTATGTAAGTTGCCACGTTTTTGAATTATTGCATTATTGCGAGAAAATATAAACACCCCAAAGTTCACCATTTTAATGGCTTTGGCACAAAATTAGATAGACGTTTACATCTTAGACGCAGAAACTGTGCATCAAACATGGTTTGTTCTTGTATATTCATTTTTGAGTTATCGAGCTAAAATGCATTCTTAAATAGATAAAGATCAACTGTCAATCTTTTAATGGCTCAAAGTTTGAACATATCCATTCTATATGTCTCAACCTTCGTATATGTTTGTATATTCTGGATATTAAATATGTGCGCCAAAGTTTATTCATCTAGCTTTTTACGCTTTTCACTTTCTCGTATACACAGTATAGAGAAAGTATAGAAATCATTACAAAAATCGCACTCAGGATTTTGTCTAATCTCCACTTTTGAGACCTCTCTGAGTTCTAAAAATGCATTTCTGGAAAATGTCGGTTTACCTGTATGTGACGAAAATTATGGAAAAATACTTCGAGTTAGACGGTTAAAATTTGGTGTACGATCTTTAGACTGAATTTGCATTTTCTATCAAATTTCGAGTAAAATCTGTTCAGAGGAAGTCCGTCTGTCCGACTGTTCGAATATAAGATAACATGATAATAATAAAAAAAAACGAATTGGTCTAGATAGATTAACTACAGTACACATATTTAATATCTGTAGTGTAGACATCTAACAAATTTTGGACCTAATTCATTAATGGGTTGATTTCCTGTAGGTCTATACTTTCAAAAACATGTAAATATGGTAATTCAAACACGCAATTACTTAAATATATAAAATTTAGTATGGGATTTTGAGACTACAAGTGCAGTTTTATGCCAAATTTTCGTTCACATCGGTTGAGGAAAGCATATATAAAGGGATTAACCGTTAAAAAACTCTCCAAAGATCACATGATTGATTCAGTGAAAATGTTAAATTCATTCAAAAGTTAGTATTTCGTAACTATTGTACTCCAATGCGATGCAAAGCGTTTTCTGGCATGACAAGTTTATTAGAGAGTAGGCGAGAAAGCTTGGGGAAGACCACACCCCCTGGTTATTTATCGTGTTGTCTTGATCTCCGGCAGCTTGACTGATTTGCTGCAAATGTACTTGATTCAAATTTTAATAGAAATCTTCAAAATTGCTTGTTAAATCCACATACCAAATTTGCATCCGTTTAGCTCAAAGAGTGATTGAGATATATTTTTCATAAACATACATATACATTATTCAAAAGGGTATTTTCGGATTCAAAAAGCTCTAAAACTTAGAAAATTGTCAAAATATGAAAGTTGAATTTTTCTTTCTTTCTTTTTTTTATGACAACAATATTTTTTTTCTGTTTACGTCTTAAAAGAGGAAATGAAATAATTTACTAGTTATTTTAAAATCCTTTACTTAGTTATTATTTATTATAATTTTTCTTATTATTTTTTCCAAAAAAATCTGTATTAGAAAACAAGCGATCCGGGCTATGATTTTTATTTTCGGATCGCATTTTTCACCCTGTTACAGTTTATCTTATCTCATCTTTTGCACATTTTCATGCCATTAACCTCGCGTCTAAACTCCCGAACTTATCCGGCATACCACACATTTCTTTACTTGCCGATTAGTCATCTGAGCACGTATCCTTGGCAGATAAATTATTTTCGCCAACACTGTTCCTTAATTCTAAACTCCCGTTTGGCGGTCTATTTAATTATTCATCTCTGATATAAATCTGCTTAAAACACGCGGTCTATTGATATTTTTTTCTTTAAAAAAGAACTTATAGCACTTGAATAATTAAACTACCTGCTTTTAATCTTTATTTACCAGGAAGGAATAAAGTATTATTAATTTCTTGTACTTTGCATTTTGTGTGATTATCTATCAGGAAAGATTTAAAAAAATAACAAAGCACTCAGAATTGTTAGAGTTACGTTGAATTCATTTTAAGCGTATTCTGATATAGAAATAGTTTGGATAGATGCTTCAGTTTAATAAAATTATAGTGCGAATATTTTGTGTGGGAATTAATATTTTATTGACAGAAGCCAATAGAAGCCACAGATATTAATGGATAGGATATATATTTTAACTAATTAATTATTTTCATAATTTTCATTAATTTAATAAAGAAATAATTCCTGATCGTTATTACATGCATATATCTGGCGCCAATAGTTCTGAAATTCTATACAATTAGAATAAAGATTTGTATGAAAAGTATACATACTAATTATACAGGGTGTACACTGAAGTACTTCTACTCTACATTAACTTAAGAACGATAAAAACTGTTGTCACAAACTTGATGTCAAAATATAATAAAATTTCCATGTGCTACACAATCTGGTTAGTTACAGCGCCACCTTGCATAAAACTATTTAGTTAGTATTCTTCTTTCGTAAACGGGGCAAGATAAGGGAAAAACAGTTACAAAATTATAGAGCATCTTCTATTTAGTATCAGAGCACACTTTGAATGCTATAATATGAAGTGCGAAACATGTTCAACATGCATTTATTTGGTCGTGATTTCAAGTTCTCTTGTGCTAGAAAATCAATTGAAATAAAAACAGAACAACTAGATATTCGCAGGCAATTTTATTTTCGATATTTGAAAATGCTCGATCTCCATTTGCTATAATACACATTTGGAACATTTTCTGGGCCGTTTTAAATAAATTTTGCGTTATAGGTTTGAAAAATCATGACAAAACTCATTCACGTTTTGTGGTTTAGCCTTATTCCGCCGAAGATGTTTTTTATTTTAAACCAAAGGCAATCTGCAAGTTATTAATTTTTTTCTCATACCTTTAATATTTTTTTGACATAGGAATGTTAACTGTCTTTGCCACCAAATGGCTCTGTAACCTGTCTTGCCGTAAATCATACGGTCATTTTACTATACCTAGACATCAAGTTTGTGGTAAAAGTTGTCACTGTTCATAACTTAATATGGGGTAGAAGGATGCTAAGGACATTCTGTATGATGAAATGTTGAAAATTAATTTTTTTAAAGAAATTTCTTTTTCTAAACATAGAAAAAAAATCAAAATATTAATTTTTTCATTATTTTTGTTAAAAAATATGTTTTTCAACACTAGTTGATGTAACTTGTGCTATATTGGCTGATATAAATTTTCGAGATGACGTTATATTTTTGTTTTGTTCTAATGAATTACTATTTACATTTAAATATTTGCCATGGAATTTGCGTTAAAACCTTGCTCAATGGTATCATAAATCTATTCAATTTTTGAAAGCAGTTTAACATAAAAATCATAAAAATACTAATGTCCAAGAAAGCAATAATATATTTAATATTAGCACTTGCAAAAATTCTAACATTTTCCAAAACTTACTTTAAACTTTAATATCAAGACATAGTGAAATTTATATTCTTTTATATGTAATATTTCGATTGAAAATATAAACAAAATTATTTAATCGTCTGCTATTTTATTTTGCTTGTAAAAACACTGAAATAAAATAACTTATTGCTCAAAATCATTTTGTCGTTTGCGACTTAATATTTAATCAGAAGCGAAGAAAGAGAAAATTTAATATTTTATAATTTTTGGAAAAATTATGATTTTGGAAATTAATTTTAACGATTCTTGAAATCAGCAGAATATTACATTTTAGTAATTAGATTTCAAAGAGTGATAAAAAAATTATCAAACATTGTGAGTCTTAATATGCTTTTACTACATATAAATACATAACAGATAATTTAAATTTTCATCGGCAGTTAAATGGAAATATTCATGTTTGAAATTACTTTTAATGTAGAAGGGAATTTCAAAACAATTTCCAAACTAATGAAACACTTTTTAAAATAACAATTGCATACCAGAATAAAAAAATCTGCCTTTACCATGTTTAAAATTATCCCCTTAATTAAACAACTAATTAATCTTGAGGTTGCCACTCTGTTTGTTAATAAAGTACTGCGCATGCGCAATAGAAATATAACTTTTATTTATAATAAAAATTAATATGAACTAAATTTTCGACTCAAATTTTAAGCACTGAGTAATATGGATTACTATTGTCAACAATGAAAAATTAATTTTTATTTGTATAAATTTGGATGCAGGTTTTTGTTTCGGTTAAATAATTTGAGAGATTGGAACTGAGAAACATATTATTATCCTATTGACCACTTAATTCATTATCAAGTTGCATCAGTCTCAGATTTCATTAAATTTAGTTATGAGAAAAATCTAGCTTTTGATAATTTTATTATGATCAAATTACGATATCGTTTCAGCTTCGCTTATAAGTCATTATGAAATATCTGGAAGGCCGAACTTCGATCGACATTTGTTTTGTGAAATCATGCTTTTTTGGAGACAATATTTGGAAACATATTTATTACATATGAATATTTTTCAATCCTACCTACATATTAACCTGGTATTTACATAAAATAAATCATGAATGCACTTAAATTAACATATTATTCGAAACAATCTGCTGTATTACAGTATCCATTTTAAAGATAATCTTTCATAACTTAAATTCGTAAACTTGCTCTCCGTTTTACCAAGGTGAAATTGGGTCCGAGAAAATAATATATGTCAGCATGAGAGCAAATAGAAAAAAGCTCGAGTAGTATATTATTTTTTAAAAATATTTTTTGTGTGTACAAGATAGCGTTAATTCAGGATTAATTTAGTTATATTAACGTCAGTTTTAAAGCAAAGCTAGAGGTGTTTTGGGGCGGACCTTGGAATTTCAAACCACGGTCAGATGACGAGGACGACACCTGGGCTGGCATCCTTCCTCCCCATTCTTCCACATCACACCAGCGGGAAGGCGTTTGACCCTGACGGATTTAGTTTGCGCCAGACGCGCTTACACAACGGCTCTTCGGTGGAATCAGTTCTCGAGCCTAAACCTTCCAGTACCGTAACCGCGATCTTACCACTAGGCCATCAGCAGGCCTTTCATCTGTATAGATAAACTTAAAAAGCAAAAATATTAAACATTAATACGTGTGTAAAAAATACAGCAAAATGCGTACTTTGAACTGAGGACACGCAGCACATGCGTCATTCATATTATTTTGACTACTATATTGCAATGCCAACTCTTCAACGAGGAAGTTGAATATACTTATTCTCACAGTTAATTATAATTTTTTTTGTGCATGTTCAAAATCTTTTTTTTTTTTGGACAAAAACCTACATAGATAATCTTAAAAGTCTTAAAAAACTTTATCTAAATATAAAATTTTATCCAAATCTTTGGGGCTCTTTCCGAGATACACGATAAATAAGGTTATATACGTATTATATGAATGGCTCTTTTAAAGTTAAATATATCTGCTTAAAAATAATTATATATATTTTTAATGTATTTAAATTTTATCTCGTTTTACATGCACTAACGACATTCTGGAAACATTCTCTCATGATACCAATGATTCATAAAATGTAAATTTTGAATATACTTTTATTGTCATAAGAAAATATATGAAATGCATTTCAAAAGATTATTTTACATATATCCTTTCTTTTAGATACTTTTCTGAATTCACCAATACACATTTATATATTTTACGTCTATAAATATCTAATAAACTTTCCTTTACATCTTAGGGATGTAAACAAAACAAAACAAACAAACAAACAAAAAACTCCAATAAAAATTGGAATATTCTTAAGAGAAAATATTTAGTTTCAAGGTTATGATAAACAGGACTTACCTTCCCCTCGATTTCAAGTTTTTTATGTGCTTAAAAAAAAGTGTGAAAGCACTCAAGTTTCAGTTAAAAATTGTAACAAGAGAACTCCATCATTTTAAGATATTTTTATTTTTTCACATTGGCTTAAATTGGCGAAAAACGATTGGGAAAAATCTTTCTTCCGTGCATATACTCCAAGAGCAGAGTGTTAGTCAATCGACATTTCTGACGTTCGACATTCTTCAACCCTTAAAAAGAATACAGTCCACTATTTCCAAAGAAAATCACTATGAAAAACATTCCAGCTTCTCTGATTCGTCATAGTTTTCTTTTTTCTGACCTTCATTAGTTTCGAACACTGATGTTTAAAATTTCTTTTTAAGGGTTACAGAGGAAAACAGTGAAAGAATTAGGGGAAAAAAAAAGAGGAAGAAAAAGATGGCGCTGAGTTGGCTGAAGACTTGGCGCTATTTGTATTTAAACAATGAAAAGGATAAGATCTCAGAAATAAAAGGTGCTAGCGACGCAAAAAAGTTTTTACCGCTTAAACTTCTAAATTGTGCTCAAAGAGGGAATTTCCTTTTTTCTTTCATGGTACTATTTTTTATTCTTTATTTCTGACTCGCCAAATTCTGATGTTAGATATATAAATAAAAGTGATGTGTCAACGAGTAACGGAAATATTGTAAATTAAAACTTAAAACAGCAAATTTCAGATTTTCTTTCTTTTTTTTTCAACTTGTAAAATTTATATATTTTTTTTCAAAAAACATTTTATATTAAAATTGTTTAGGTATGCAGCATACCAGGTGAATTAAAAGTCCGTTAACTTTTGAGAATTCAATAATTCACGGAATAATGTAGGTAAAGACATAAAAATTGGCATATATGCTTGGAATGACACGAATTTTTATTAAAATAAAAAGGAAAGCAAAAAAAAAATGGAATAAGATAGCGCTAGAATGTTCAACGTGTTGTGGGCTGACTGAGCCCATTTCACACTCCGAGGGTCTGCCAACTCCCAGAACTACAGAATTTGGGCTACTGAAAATCCTAGTATTGTAGTGGAAACCCAGACTGGTTGTGAAGTTACCTAAAGTCGCAAGTCTACCAAAAATGAAAATCATATGAAAGGCCTTTATTGGCTATCTTTTGCACTTTTTTTGTTTCAATATAATTTCATGTCATTTCAAGCATTCCATGACAGTCTCTCACCACACCTACAGATATGCTGTATTAATTGGTTCCCGGCATTGATCCTCGACTGCAGTTATTATAGGCAAAAATCAATTGACAAGTAGAGCATTTGTCATATAGAATATAGTCTTTGCTAATAATCATTTGTTATGCTGATTATTGCTTTTGTTATCATATGAAGGGCCTTTATTGGCTGTCTTTTGCACTTGTTTTTATTACAATAAACCTCCATGTTATTTCAAGAATGCCACAACTATTTTTCACCACACCTACAGGTATGCTGTATAATGTGGATCACGCCATCGATCCTCGACTACAGATATTGTTGGTGACAGATGGTTGACATGTAGAGCAATTGTTATAAATAACATAGTCTTTGCCAAAAAACAATTGTTATGCTAGTTACTGCTTTTGTTATCATATAAAGA
>JAPMOR010123131.1:37890-55259 GCA_026543865.1 Argiope aurantia
ATGGTTGACCATCTGTCTATTTGTATTTTCTCATGCCTGAAAACGGATTGACTTATTTAAAAAGCATTAGGTGTGTAATCCTGTGATTAAAAATGTATTTTTATAACAAACTGCAATTCAATCGGACGGTAGAAAACATTCAAATTACATACTCTTAGAATAAATAGTAGGTCCACACCATATATTTCTTAACTATTGTTTTTCACTGTTAAGTAAATTATTCATGGCCACAGCCTAGGCTCCCAATTTTATGCGGAGGAAAAGGGATGAGACTTTAAGTGGAGAGAATGCGAGAAAGTTTCGGGGAGACAACATCCGCTAGCTAAAAATGGAATCACTTTGAATAATATACTTAAACGATTGATTAACCTTTCAAGAAAGATTAGAGTTGCTTCGGGTTCAATTAAATATGATTTATCGGTGAAGAAAATTATAATTAATTAAATAAATATAATGAATGTATTAAAGAAAAATGTAATTAATTAAATTTATAATTAAAAATCGGTGTAGAAGATTATGATTAATGAATTTCAATAATTAAAATGTCTTAAAATATGTTGATAAAACAGAGTCCATTGGCAAATCAGTTATTCATTTTTTTTTATTTTGAGCACCAACAGTATTCTATCCAAGATTTTCTCTAATCATTTTTTTTAAAGTGCTATCAACCATTATGACACAAATAAAAATTAGATATCATTGGCAAGGTTATGAATACTATGAATGCTCAATTTTTTATTTTCAGACTCCTGCACAAGAACGTTTTGCGTTTCGTTGCAAAGTGAAGAATACCATATATCCAATTTTCGATATACTTTTATAGACTGATTAAAACAAAAATTTGACTTTTAGAATAGCAAAAATTTATTTATGTAATTTTTTGAGATTCTCTGCTTTCGTGCTAACATATATAAAATGAAAAGATGGATAGAAAGTTAAGCCCTGTACCGATTTTGTTCATTATTTTATGCAAATATACATTTCAGAAAATAGAAATGAGGTTTAAATTTTATTTAATACTCCATTTTATTCTATATTAAACTTTGTCTATTGTAGTTTTTATCATTTGCACTCGAAAGGACGAACGAAAGATCTTCCTGTGAATAGATTTTGTTCACTATTTGATAAAAATCAAGAAATTTTTACCTTAATGTCATCCGTTGCTATAAAAACAAACAGATATAAATCTAAAGGTATGTTCTTCGGATTCAGAGAATTCTGAAATGGGGATATTCCACAAAAATCGAATTTCTAGACAATTACAAATTTTTTTTCTTAACACACTAAGCATATGACAAAGTAAAAATAATTAAAAGCATATCATTCTGAACTGATATTACAAATCAATAAAGGAAACGCCAACTTTAAAACTGCTCTTTATAAATCACTTATTTCGAAGAATGGACGATACATGAACAACGAAAGTCCCCCAAAATCCACCAGGGGTCGTTTCGGTGGGCTCAATGCAGTCCACGTGCCCGCAGGCACACTATATATCTCGGGTTCCTTTATTGAGTGTGACAAAAAGTTCAGAGCTCAACCTTCTGTCACATATTAGGAAATGATCTCGGCATACCGAACACCGGAGCTTTCCTGTTACAGTAGAGCTCTGAATATCCTTCCATTAAATATTCAGAAGTTGGCTCGATAGCTCTCCGAATGACTGCGATAAATCTTGAGAATGGGGGAAGTTATAGTTACCTGCTCAGTTACAGCACCGTGAAATTTTGTGCATGGCTGCCTATTGCGCGGAAAAAACTACTCAATAAATCCGGGTAGCAATATCGCGTAGTGATGGAAGGCGGGTTCTGTATCGGGATATATAGATGGGGAGGGGGCTGCGTAGATGCGTGTGAAAGCTAGTGATTGCCTGTTTGGGTTTGCTTATAAATAAAAGAAAAATTAAACATGGCAGGAGAAATATTAATTTTTGCGTGGAGTAAAGGGTGGAATGCCGAAATGACTTTGGTATGAATTCTGGCAGTGAATTAATGGAATCTTTCCGCTGTGTAAACAGAATGTACAACATAATATGCTTATTCATTAATTAATAATTGCTTTGCATATAAATAAGGGAATAATTCGGTTTTTCAAATTAATCCTCATCAGCTACCTAATGAAATATCCAGGAGAGTCACTTTAGTCTTATTATATTCAGGAGAGTCATCCTTTGCTGCATTTCCGGAAGTGATGTGCTTACATTTTACTGTTATGATACTGCATATTATTATTCAGCATATAAGTAATCGAATGATTCTATCTTTTAGATTGCCCTTCTAAACCTGTGCATCAAGTAACTTTCTTTGGCTGAAAATATATTTCTTTTCTGTTGCACTTTTGATAGTAATACTGACTATTATTGCACCAAATTAGATCATTTAATTTATATAGCTATAGCTTTGTATATGTAATAATGCCTAATTTTGTTTCAAAATTATTTGAAAATGTTGCATTTAAATAGTTATTCAGATCTATACACAGCTGCAATGATAGTGAAACTTTATGTTTAACTATTCGTTATCTGCTTTTAAATGGGTTTCTTAGTTATGAACTAATGACTAACTAATGACTAAATATCTTAACAGACAAATTCTTTCAGGAGTGGGCCGTTGTGGCCTGGTGGTAAGGTCTCGCCTCATGAGGCGTAGGGTTTCAGATTCGAGACCCAATTCCACCGAAGAACCGCCGTGTAAGGGGGTCTGTTGCACGTTAAATCCGACAGGGCCAATCGTCCACCAGCTCTTGTGGAGAGGAGGGTCCTAGCTCAGGTGTCATTCTCGGCATCTGAACGCTTTCGAAATTACGAGGTCCGTTCCAAAATAACATTAGCGTTGCTTTCCAACGGGATGTTAATATAATTAAACTATACTAACCATTCGGGAGTGGTACGTTAACTTCGAAACTATTTGAGATTTTGTTTACTTCGACCAGAGTTAGTTTTTTGACAACTAATTAAAAAATAAGGTTTTAGTATCTAAGGAAGGAAATAGATTTGTCGAGTTTTTCTTAAAAAAATATGTTATCTCCCTTCCTTCGCAAAATATCGTGGACTTAGAAAAGGCCATGACAGCCACGAGTACATAGATTTTTATTTTAACTCTCCTCAATATTGTTTTTTTTTTTGTATTTTAAGCAGAGTGTAGAAAACCAAGTATTATTTTGTATTTCAATTCATCGACCAATTGAAACCAAAATTTCAGATATAACTTCAATTATTTTAACTGAATCATACATCATATCTCATTTATCTACATCAATGTATATCATATTTCATTTATCTAAATCATTGTAATCATTTTTTATTTTTCTACATCATTATATATCCTTTTTCATTTATCTACATCATTATATATCATATTTCATTTATCTCCATCATTGTAAACGTTTTTCATTAATCTATATCATTATCTATCATATTTTGATTATCTACATCATTGTATTTCTGTGCTACCGCGTTTACATGTATATACATTTAGAGACTAACAAAATTTCAACTCTTTGGGGAATTTTCTTATAAACTTAATATACATCTATATTTAACATATCAAACTGTGCATAAAATTTCATTTACCTATCTTTTTATGCTTAAAATTTATCGTATCTATTTACATCCGGAGAGACATATACTCTTCTGAAAAGAGTTTGTTCAAAATTCTGTAGAAATCTATAAATTTTGTTTTATGATCCCATAGAAAATTTAATTTGTTTTGCCCAAAGCGCGTTTGAGCTATTTTTTTCACAAGCATAAAAATAGACATAATTCCAAAAATTCGTTCTGGATCCAGGGAGGTTTTTAAACGTAGAGAATCGTCAAAATCTCGAGTTGGAATTTCTCACTATACAAGAAAATAATCACCTGGAGTTATCTTCTCAAAACGTTCTCGCGTATTTTCTAATAGAGCCTTAGTGAAGACCTTGCATGGCATTTGCGTACAATAGCTACTAAATATTAATCATTGGGTTAATGTAGCATTTTTAATGAATCTATCGTGTGATCCATGGCAAGTGTTTTGGTGATTCATTTGGTATAAAGTATCGAAAAATCAAATTCAGATTTTAGATGCGTCCTTACCAACAAGTTGAAACAGACATTTGACATAAAACTACATTTAATGTCC
The DNA here is from genome assembly GCA_026543865.1 of Argiope aurantia. Taxonomy (NCBI): domain Eukaryota; kingdom Metazoa; phylum Arthropoda; class Arachnida; order Araneae; family Araneidae; genus Argiope; species Argiope aurantia. The sequence goes on from JAPMOR010123131.1 coordinate 42,009, forward strand.
CGAATTCATGCGCCAAATTTGATATATTTAAATCATTATGTTTTTGAGTTATAGCATTTGCATTTTTCTGAAAGCACAGAACAACAAATAGTCAACCCCCTTGGATTTCGCTCAGAATCTGGTATGAATTGGTAGTTAAGATGTTAATACTTTGTGTAGAATTTTATCTATTTGGCTTTCTTAGTTTTGTAGTAACCTGTAAACTTATGATGGAACAGACGGACAGACAGGCATTCTCCAAATGGATTTTCACGACATTTGATAGAAAACTACAGATTTCATTTTAAGTATGCATACCATATCTTATGAGTTTGGTACAAAACGTTTTTGAGTTATATTTGTCACAGGCAAAACGTCATTTCGAACTCAAGAAAATCTAAAACGTGGAGATTCGACAAAATCTCGAGTGCGAATTTGTTGACGATTATTATACTTTTTCCATACACTTCCTATACGAGAAAGTAAAAATGTGATTTTTTTTCGTTAGTCAAGATATATCAAATGCAATCTTGAAAGATCACATTCCTATTGACAACAAAGGGAATTTCAGATCTCTTCAAAAGATCTATGGCACTTCCAGAGCACAAAACTCAACCAGTCGTATGAATCTTCAAACAGCTAAGAAACAAATGAAAAAAAGGCATATGATAGTAAAAGAAACTATCTTTCTACATAAAAGACAAAAAGTGCCTCTTATGGTAGAAAAATGACTTCGGTTATAATTTAGTGCCCCGAATTTGAGTTGGCTCCAACAACTTCCTGTAATTTAAAACACATTAGAAGACTTTCGCCTGGCCATCGTATAGAATAGAAAGCGCTAAGGATTCTCGGCGATATGTTAGCACCCAATTTTCTAAAGGCCATGAATTGATATTTATGGCTGCTATTGCTAGGTAGAAGTCCTTCAAACTTTCGAAATAAACGCCGAGTTTTTTTTTCTTTCTTTCTGTTTTTCATTTTATTTCATTCTTTATTTTTTTGTCTGTGAAAACTTTTATGATATATTAGAAAAGAGGTAGAAGAAATGTATGATATCATCTGTTCTTTTTTCAATATCTTTTGTACAAAATGAATTGAAAAGTGAAATGTTTTCATTTTTACGATCTAAATAGACCTATAATGTGTTATGTATTTGAAGATGTCTCGTTTAATTTTTTTCGTTAAAACAAGCTGAATAATTTGGAAATACTCGCTTGCCTTTTGAAATTGTTTGGGATAAAATAAAGAATTTGAAATAAATAAATAAAAAAGGTTTATTAAGAAAATAGAATATAGTTATGTCCTGGAACATGTTTGTTTCTCAGACTTTTATAAATTTTTGTCACAAACTCAGCTTTCATAAAATTTGCTTTTTTATAACTATTTAGTATTATCAAGAGTTTTATTTATATTTTTGATATGGAAAAAGTGTATTGGAGATAAACTAAATAGTATTCTAAAGAAGCTGTTCGGTAAATATCATAATCTAAATCTGTTAATAGACATTTAGCAGACGATTCCTTTTCAGACATTTCATAACTGCGACTATTTTTATTTATTAAAATATTATTAAAAAGTAAAAGCAAACGACTTTTCTTTGATAAACATATTTTATTAATATTATTTCGTTTATTTTTCGTATAATAGCTGAAGATCAATTGTAAAACCTTTTGGAATATGGCAATCTTTGTAATATATGCTGTAAGGTTGAAAGAATAAACAAGCCGATGGGATTTTAAAATGCCTGGAGTATTATTTTACTTTTTAAGAATTTAAGATGCTCTGCAAGCTATAGTTTGAAAATTAAGAAAACGGGTAATTTTCTAAAAAGCATACAAAAGAAGCAAAGACAAGATTTTGAAATTGATGTGGCAACATGTACAAAAACGTTTTAATGCTATGCCAACCACAAACGAACAAATGATCATTTTAAACGGCAGTCCCAACGTATCTTTGAAATGTCTTTTCTTTTGTGCTAATCCATTTTCCATAAATGGCCAAATACGTTTATATTCATAGCATTGCTATGACAAAGCACATCTCCTTTGTAGCTGATTTTCAATTTGTCCAATGCTTAGGTACAATTACTCTACCAAATTCCTTTTTAACTGTTCGTTTTAAAAAAAATGCAATCATTTAGTAAAAATTCCGAATAATCGCTTTATCATTTTAAATGAGACATACAGGATTCATTGGAAATATTTCTACAATGTGAAAAATAATTGTCATAGAAAGCATATTTTCATTTTATATCTTTATAAATTTTGCGTGGAACTTCAAAAATCTTCTTTTCCATATTTAAATATGTCGTTTATATCTAACAATTTCGTTCCACACACACACAAAAAAAATTATAATATTTGTCTTTAATCATTTTATTACAAATGCGTATATGTATAACTTTAAAAATGGATAAATTTCAATTAAATTTACTATTCATATTTCTATACTGAAATTCTAAAGCCAGCAGTTTCATAGACGATTCAGAAAATATATCTTTTTCATCTAAAGGTTCTCTGTACGTTATTTCTTATGGACACATTTTTATTGTCATGTTCTGAACATATTGTTTCGTTATATAATTCAAATATTATTAATAATAAACTAGTTGTTTCAATAATTTCTGATTTTTAAATAAAGTAAAGCCATAATGAGTTAACTACTTTTAAATATGTTAAAGATATATTTTTATCCAGAACTTTATAGCTTCATATTCAAGGGTTTACAAATTTTTATATTGAGTATATTTTTCTTGAATTGTTATGTACGATTTTTGGGGAATTATCAGTTTATAAAAATTAAATATTTAAAACAAAATACTAACCATATTTCAGTTGAAAAATTCTTTCAGAATAAAACATATATAAAGGAAAGAATTTTCTTATGATTACGAATCAACACTTGGTTTCAATTCCTTATTTCCATTCCCTGTGATTCTTTTTATAGGGTAAAAAATTTGAATAAGAACGATTCAAATATTTCTTATCCATTCAAAGATTTGAATTTCATATTTTCTTCATTAACATACAATTTAAATATTCAATTATTTGACAAACGATTCCAAAGAAAAAAAAATGAATTTTGAAATGAAAAAATGACTTTTTATTTTAAAGGATCGTTTGTCAGTTTTTATAGCTTTCAAAATAAAATTATCATAACAATGTTCACATTTAAGAATTACTGGCAGGAATTTATAATAAATCTTAAGATAATTATTCAGTCCTTTGACACAAATATTCCTGTGGGCATTATGGAAATAATTAGAAATGTTATGTTTTTTTTCTGAATATTTAAATTTTTTGATTAAAAATGTTAGGAATTCATGGCAAAAAAGAAGCAGCTGAAAAAAAATCATTTTTTGTTATGGAATTTTCTATTATTAGGTTATTTTTTATAATCTATTAATGCCATAAAAATGTTATACAGTTCTTATAATAATTATTTGATATTTATTTAAGATTACCCAGTGAAAAAACAATTCTCTCAATTTCCCTCTGCATACCCTAAACAGCAGGGTAGGTTTTGCGTAGAAAATATGATGACTTGCTTTCTATATCCTGAAACCCAGCATGTATGGCTATCCCATTTACCATCCCAGATAATTTCAGATTGTAGTGACGCAATACAGTTCGTTTTATCTTCCTTAATATACTAAAGAAAGCTAAGATATATTTTGAACACTTTCCTTTAAACTGATTCAATTAAAAATTTGTCACAAAAGTACAATTTAACCAAAAGACCACATGCAAAATTTAGTTCTAGCCGAGTCGATACGTTTTTCAGTTATCATGTTTACGCACAGGTAAATATGCTTCTTCTTGTGTATAGCCGAGCACCTCGCCGCAACAAAACATAGCCAAATGGACAGGATTTGTTGTGGCCGACTGCTTGCTTTAGCATTGCCCATCCTTACCTTGACCAGTTTATCAAACTACACGCATACATACTCTCTACATTTGGCATATTTGTCCGATATTGTGCATTATTGCTCATTATACAATATCTCACAATATTGCCAATATGCCACTATATCTTTTGATATCATATGGTATCTTTCAACTCATCAGGATATCTCATCAATTCGTCAAGGTAAGATTTCTCATCAATTCATGGGGAATCTGAGTTTTAACTGAGGGAAAGAAAGAGGAGTTTAAATTTGGAAAGTTAAACGCTTGCATAAAAATGATATATTTTGGTTATGAACGTTTAAGTTAGAGATTATTGACGCGTTTCATAAGTATAGTATTTTTGAATATTTAAATGCACCCACTCGAGGGATAAAAGGGGGGGGGTGAGAAAATTTTTAATCTCAGCTCTTAGAAATATTCCTCCCTTTTTCCAAACACAGCTCAAAGCTACTTCCATTTTTCTTGGCGAAATCAATGAAAATTTTGAAAGGACTGCTCGGTAAAAAGCATAATAAAAAGAAAGCACATTCCGTTTTGATAAATCTCCCATCTCCTATCGCTTTCAGTCGAAGTTTGAAGAATAGTCCCCCAACCGCGGGGACTAAAATGAAGTATTTTGTACCCAAGTAGAAATTGAAAGTCGTGGTAAGACGTCTAAGTTATAGAAAAGAGAGGGATGTATTTTCAGCCCCGATACTTCGCATTGTAAATTTTGTATCAAAAAGAGGAAAAATGATTCTGATGTGAGGTAAAAAAATGTAATATTTCATCATATCGTTTCTTTGCTCTTGCTTCAAAGCCGTTGAATGTTTGCATTGAATATAGGAGTTTTCCTTTAAAACCCTTTTATATATTAAGTTACTAAAATGTAGCACGTTTTGTAACAAAACATGAGTTGAAAAAAACTTCTGACTGTAAAATAATTTGTATTTCAATAGAAAACATTTTTCTATAGAAAACAAACATTCTAAACAAAACATATTGACATTTTTTTCACACATTTTGTATAGAAAAAAATATTTTTTTTTGTGAAAAAAATTATATTATTTGATCAAATCGGATATTTCTTTCAAGCTTTTTATTTATTAAAATGGGAAAAAATAACATGTATCTTCTTAAAAATGAGTTTTGAAAGCAAAGTCAGTCCATATAATAATTTGTATTTCTGTTGAAAAAATATTTTAATCTGAAATACTTATGAAAATGCTAGCATTTTAATTTTGTATAAAGTCTGGTTTCTATCAGTAGCGAGAATAGCTAACTAAATGTACATTCAGTTCATTTTGCACTCTTATATTTGTATTAATTATATCTAATGAGTAGTATTAACTGCATAAGAGCAATAAATTGTCAGAGATAGGATTCTAATAGGCACTTTTGCATCTGTTGTTCGTGAATGGTATGCAGTTAATATTACAAAAATACATTTATTACAAAATACACAACAAAGTGTTTGGGACATACTCTATATATTTTCCAAGTAATGACTCGCTAAATTTGGTATTTTGCAAGATCTCTTTATCAATTTTAGAAAAAGAAAATTTAGTACTTTCTAGTGAAAATGCTCTTCTTAACATTGACAACGTCGTCAAACGCAAATGTTTTAAAGAATGTTAATCATACATCAAACTTGATGATGAAAACGAAACAAAATCTTAATTTCCATCAATAATGCCTTATCTAAGAATGTGCTTAAAACAAAGGTTTTATTGAAAGGCACAGTAAAGTAAAAAAGTAGTTCCACATTTTCAACATAAATTTTTTCTACCAAAAAATATCAATATGCTTCTTGTCACACTGCTATTAAAATTTTGGAAAATTCGAAAAATTGCAATAAAAATATCAACAAAAAAACTAACCCAAAATGAGAAAAAAGGCAGTATTTGAAGCTTGTTTATTTAATTATTGGTTTAAAAAACATCTGCATTAAATAAAAACGATGATTATGCGAATATCTTAAACCATGTGCTAGTATCTAATTAGCATATTAAAAGACCACATTCAAGGAAAAAATATTTAATGAGAAACTTAAATTTGAATGAGCGCTTTAGAATAGCCTGAAAGAAATAACGGATAGCAATAAAAATAAAAACCTTATTTTTGTTTTAAAAAATTGAAAAGTTGCCACATTAATTTGAGCTTACTTCTTTTCCTGTTTAATTAATCATTACTAAGATAGATTTTTTATATGTAGCAATGTCTTAAGAAGTTAAATATGTAAATGCAGCCCTTGGAGACTTTATGGTACCTGTCGAAGTTTCAGACTAAGAATTTTTAATTTATACCAAGCAAACTACATAAAATGTTGTGTTATTTTATATTGATAATTAAATGTTAAAATATATTAAACAAATAGCTAACCTTAGAATCGGAATTTAAAGAATGACATTTTATAACTATATTAAAACGTATTTTGCTGTTAAGATTCGAAGTTAAACGCGATTTTCAAATTGTAAAAAAAAAAAAAAATCATTATATTTTGCTTCAGGCATAATGTTTTGTCTTGTCGAGACACATTCGGTTCACCAAACAATTAAATCAAATATTTGGTATAGCAAACTATGTTTGGAAATGCAACCACATGCTATTTCCGGCTAGACCATCCCTTCTGTATTATTTTTATTCAGGTAAAGCAAACTACATAAAATGCTGCAATGTTATAAATTTATTAACAAATGCTAAAATATGTCAGAGAAATAGCTAATATTAAAATCGGAGTAAAAAATGACATTTTATAACTTTATTAGAACGTATATTGCTCTTTACAATCAAAATTAATGACGGTTTTCAAGCTGTAAAAAAATAGTTGCTTGAAATAAAATGTTTTGCAATGTCGTCACAAATTTGTTCATCAGCCAAATATTTAGTGTAGAAAATTTTATCTGGAAAGGCAACTGCAAGCTTTTTCCAGCATTTGATTCATACCTATGATTCACATTAAATCAGATTATTCCTTTAGTCTTATTGTTAATTAAACAGACGGTATGAATCACAGTCAAGAGTCAAAGTAATGAATGGTTTATGGATTTTATCATTCCTCAAAAATCAACGATGCAAAGCAATGGATCTCATGTTTGCATTATCAAAGATTTACAAAAGTTCTTTTATCCGCTGCCTTATCCAGGACCACCGTGGCCTGGTGGTAAGGTATCGTATTTGGGTCAAAAGTGTGCGAGGTTCGAGGACCGATTCCGCCGAAAGACAGCCTTGTAAGTGATTCTGGTACATTCTAAATCCGTCGGGGGCCAAAAGACTTCCTTATGGTGTGGTGCGGAAATCTGGAGAGGTGGGGAGGTAGCTCAAGCATCCCCGTCGCCATCTGATGACGGCTTATAATTACGGAGTCCGTCCCGACAAAGGTCTAGCGTTACATTGAAGAAATGGGGCGATAATATAACTAAACTGAAAAAATCGCTCCATTTTAAAGTCTTCAGTCTTCGTGCTGCCAACAAATGAACACACAATACAAAAAATGACGCAATATAATTAAACAATAAATAAAACCAGCCGGAATGGGCTCCCTGAAAGATTCTCGCATACACTCTAATAAAAGTGTTTTCCTAGAAAACTTCTTCCGTGGTATTGGCGTACAATAGTTACGAAATATATACCTTTGTTGGGAATTTAGTATTTTTACGTTATCTGTAGTGAGATCCGCGGCGAATGCTTTGGAGATTATTCCCTGGAATGTAGTTAGTAGTTATCAGAAATCGAATTTGAGTTTCAGACATGTTCATCCCAACCGATTGAAACAAAACTTTGGCACAAAACTACCTTACAAGGCCAAAATTACGTACCAAATTTGATATACTTAACTCATTACGTTTTTGAATTATCGTGTTCACATGTTTCTGCAAGTAAAGACTGACAGACGATCACCTACCTGTTGGATTTCACTACAAATTTGTTAAGCTGAAATGTTAAATCTATGCACCGAGTTTTATTTATCTTGCTTTCTTCGTTTTGTACTTGTTCACCCGGACAGACTGACTTTCTTTGCATGGAATTTGCTCAGAATTTGTCATAAATCTACAAATTTAATGCAACGACTGCATACCAAATTTGAAAACATTTTTGAGTTATCTTTATCACAAACATACACAAAGACAGATGGACAGTTTTAAAAGATGTGTTTTTCGAACTCTGGATGGTCTAAGACGTGGAAATTCTCCAAAATCTGGAGTTCGAACTTTTTGACGATTATTATATTTTCTCCGTACTACGTATACGAGAAAGTAAAAATAATACGTACGGAAAACACACACACAAAAAAAAAGAACTCAAACAAAACGTAAGGTGTAAAAAAAAAAGTATATCCGAAACGAATAAAGAAAATAAATATGCAAAACGCTAATAAAGAGCGGTCATATAAGTAAATAGGTAATAAAGCGAATATATAACTAAATAGGTTTAATAATTCGATTGTTTCAATTAAAATTAAGAATAATGCGATCTAGTCAATGTATTGAAGGTTGGTTTTCTATAACGTTTAGATAGGAAACAATTTTCATTTTGTTTATTCCTTTTTGCATAAGAAATATCAAGTTTAAGTGTAGGGTAACAACTCAGAGCACGAAATCCCTATAGAAATTGATTTCATATAACATAAATGACCCCTATTGGACAACTATGTCCAATTTTCTTTTGTTATAGTAGTTCAAAAATTTATATCTTTATTCAATATCTTGTTGCTTAGCAAGCAACAACACTGATCTGAATTTTCTACGTTTAGAACCGAGAGAAAAAAAAGAACTGAATTTTTTTCCTAATCAATAAAAAAATATTTCTAATATTTTCTTTGTGTTTAAGAATATAGGTTTCGTTTTTCAATCCGAATTTGAAAGAAAATCATAAATATTCGTTATTGGTTGAGATAAATTCAATTTTTGTCCCGTAAAAAATTGCGCTGAATGGTGTTATTTGTTAAGCGATGTTCGGAGAAATTCAGATACAAATTTTTAATAAAAGGATATATAATAGAATTTTTTGGACCCAAATAATTGAAATAATCTATAAAAAATCGCAGTTAGGAAATGTAAAAAATATATATATATATTATCATTAGTTTTTGGAAAAACTTCCTCATTAATGAAATTTTTACAGTTTTTTTTAATAAAGGAATATTTAATTACGAAAATAACAAATTCAATTTTTTGGTTCACATATAAATTGGTCAAACTTTTTGAGATTAATCGAAAATAGGAGAAAGTTATTTTTATAAACATTTGGGATGGAATAATGTAAAAAAAATTGAAATAATTTTTTAAAAAATATAGTATTATAGTAATTTTGAACAGTTTTTGAACTGAAGATGATATTGGAAACAAGCCATGAATACATAAAGCTATATTAAAATGCTTGTACTATTAAACACGCAAAGACTTTTGCTGCATGCATAAAAATTCCATTAAATTTTTGGGAGATATTTTATTTTTTGTGAACCATTCATAGTGAAATATTCATTCTTCGGAAAATAAAATCTTAATTTATGGTTTTACTTTAGTTAACATAAGGACATTGGAAACAAAGGCTGTTAACATTTTTAAGGCATTACCTGTAAAAAAAAGAAAACAGTTTCAGGATAAATAGAGTTTTAATATAAGCATTTTAAATATTATTTTTTAAATAAAAAAAAGTAAACCTTTCTCTTCTGGTTTAAAATGCCACTGTATTCTGTTACTTTTTATCTCTAGTTTATTATTAAAATTTCTATATCTGCAGTTCCATTTTAAATAGATAAAACTTATATAGAGTTAAATTCTCTTGGGAACTAAACATTTGAAGTTATTTCTGAAATACGAAAACAACCAATAGGGGTAGTCCCTACAAAAATTTTTCGTAGACTTTCTAATAAACGTGTCCGGCTAGAGAATGCCTTACATGACATTGGCGTACATTAGATAGAAAATATTAATTTTTGTATGAATTTAGAATGTTTACAGAATTTATCGTGTCATCCTTGGCAAGTTATATTATTCTCAGGTATCCGTTAATATAATCCAAAAATCGAATTTATGTTTTAGACATGTTTTTATCATCCGATTGAAACAAAAACTGGACAAAAAACTGCACTTTTTGTCACAAATTCCATACCAAATATTACATATATATAATTCATTGCATTTTTGAATTGCCACATTTATTTGTTTCTGAAAATACATAAAGACAATAAATAAATATACAGACCGACATATTGTTGGATTTGGCTCAAAATTTGACAGATGACTTCACTATAGATCACACTATAGATCACTTTGACAGATATTTGACAAATCACCCTATAGATCACTATTTTATCTATGTAACTCACTTTGTTTGGTAATTATCGTGTTGATTTACATTCGAAAAGCCAAACAGACGGATTGCTCTTGAATATATTATGCTTAAAATTTGATAGAAATCAGCAAATTTGGTGTAAAACCTGTTTACCAAATTTCAGTAGTCTAGTGCAAAGCATTTTTGAGTTAACTTTATCACAGTGGAAGTTAATCCAGAAGTGACATTATCCAAATAAGTGTTTTTCTAACCCAAGACTGTATAAAACGTAAAGATTCGTAAATATCTCGAGTTCGAATTTTTTTACAGTTACTATAATTTTTTATGCAATGTTTACGAGAAAAAAGCCGGCGCCCTGGCATTGGGGTAGCGCGTCTTCCCCGTGATCTAGGCGTCCCGGGTTCGAGTCCCGGTTCGGGCATGGTTGTCCTTCATTTGTTCTATGTGTGAATGTGCCCCCCTTTAAAAAGGGGCTGTGCAAGCGAATGTGATGCGTGAGTAGCAAAATCGTACTCTTGGCCCTAGTTGGCGCTACTAAAATAAGAGACATTCCCTTTCGGCTTAAAATCGTTGATTTGAAATCAGCGAGCTTGCCTATTGCAAGTGCCATCGGAAACAACAACAACAACGAGAAAAAAAATCAAAATTTTGCTGAAAATTACTTTTTAATTGGTCAAATTGCTTGAGCGGCATTAATTACCTGTAGACAAATTTCCAGGGATTCCACAAAATTCTCCGCATATTATTCATAAAGTTTGTTTACCAGCCCCAGCCACAAACATCATCACAATCGGCAAAATATCATATAATCGAATGTAATTGTGAAGGATCAGGTATGGGAAAATTCTTAATAAGGCAGGAAGTGATTAAAGGCAGTCCAATATACATGTATCCAGATATCATACCACTAATGGTCCCGATGAATTCCGAAATCGCTTGGTCCTCCCTCGTCTCAGGTTAATTACCTATGTAAAGCATCGTCGGTTAGTGGGCCCACTAATTACTCCAGTACATTTATCGTCATTACTATCGATCTGTTATTCTCTTCGATCTGAATCGTCGGTATTAATACGTGATTTATGCGTGCATGGAAACGCTAGTACCTACCCACCAGACAATGGGTAATGGCGCTAAAAATCATCTAATGACGACCCCCCGGAAAGATCAGAATATCACTGTGATCTAGAGCAATTTATGGCTCAATTATTGAAAAGTGGATCTTTAGCAGTGATGACGTAACAGTGAATTGGGATATGTCACGTGATAATGGGAAATCAATGGGTGGAGATCTCCGAACGTCGTTAGCAGTCTCAGGAAAATTCATGAACCTGTTGAAAATGTTAGATTTAATTTTGAAAGGGTGAACTAAAAGGTATGCCAAAATTAACGCAAGATTTGAATTTGCCACCATTATTTCAATAAAGTGTTGGCAACCCTATTAAAAACCATGTGACAGCTGATAGTTTAATCTTAGTAAAAATCTGATACAACAACGTGTTTTCATTGTTGATCAATATATAAAAAACAATGAAACATTCTAGCTGCTCCAATTCAAAAATTTGATCATTGGCCCATTAGATCTAGTTATTTAACACCATTGGATTTCTTTTTTAAGGGGTTATTTAAAGTCAAATATACATCCTTTTATAAATATATATTAGGTCTACCGGAAAGTTCTGCCCGTTTTAGAATGAAACAAAGGAATAATTTTTTCATACTTTGGATAAACTTTATTGAATAATATAATTGCCATCATTATTTATGACTTCTTGCCAGCGTGATGGCAATTTGTATATCCCATTTTTAAAAAATGTCTTATCTCTAGAGACCAAAAATTGAACCAGTGCTTGTCTGATATCTTCTTCGTTCTTGAATTGTTTTCCCTGCAAGAAATTTTGTAAGGACAGAAACAAGTGATAATCAGATGGTGCTAGATCCGGGGAGTATGGTGGATGCGACAGAATTTCCCAGCCTAGCTCTGCGACTTTCTGAGCAAAGCAGCATGTGGCCTGGCATTGTCATGAAGCAGTATGATGTCCTTCCTATTGAACATCGCTGGCCTCTTTTCTTGGAGTGCTGTTTTTAATTTATCCAATTGCTGACAATACCTCTCCGAATTTAGCCTTTCGTTTGGTTTCAACAGCTCAAAATGTATTGGTCCTCGAATGTCCCACCATATACACAACATTCTCTTGTTCAGGCTCAACTTCGGTTTAGAGGTAGAGGGGGCAAGTTTTCCGGGTTCACAATATGCTCTTTTTCTTATGATGTTTTCATAGGTAATCCACTTTTCATCCCCAGTTATGATTGTAACCGGAGCGGACAGAGCTTTCCGGTAGACCTAATAATTGTATGCCAAAGCATACTTTTAGGAAGGAAAGAGATTCACTATCCAAAGATTAACTTGGGAGTGGATATGTAGTAACCATTAGCTATCTCCGAGATAAATTGTAACTAATTGTTATTTTCAAGGGTTGTTTAGGAACTGAATCGTACTGCCTAACCACAATCTCATGACATTCATGAAAAATAATCATGTGACGGAACTTTATGCATACATACCACACCAATAGAAGATAGTTTGATTTTTGAATAGTTTACTGTTACAGACATTCATTGGCTGGATTGAAGCTGAAACCTACCAATGCACTAAAATGTATACTCAATCATTTCGCAACCAGTTGATTTTGGTTTGGTTTTGGTGTTTTTTGGCGCAAGAACCATTCTTGGTTAAACTTCGTCATGGCTATTGTTAAGAGTTTAAGAAGCAGAATCATACAAATGTTTAAAACTCCGCAACATTTATAAATCTAAGTAAAAATGTAAATAAAATAAATACATTTTCGTAAATGTTTTAAGTTGAGAAAAAGTGCAAAAAATACGAATGTAAAATCAGGTATAAGAAAAGAAGCTAAGGACTTTTAGGAAATTAAAAGTATTTGGGTGGTATTTTTCACCCAACAAGTTTTTCATGATTAGACACGATGATTTAATGTAGAGATGACTTCGGAGAGAACATATTGTACCATTTTTTCCTTTTGAAGGAAAACCTTTTGCTGTACTTGTTACTGTAAAGTTATCAAAAAAA
>JAPMOR010123147.1:6633-47820 GCA_026543865.1 Argiope aurantia
CCCGGTAAAGAAAATTTCGCAACAATACTTAATATCCTTTAATAACATAGTAGGTAATTTCTATTGGTTTCGGACAACTTCAGTAAAATAAAAAGAAAGCAAAAATTCATTACAATTTTGGTAATTATTGTGAAAATACGAAAAGTATTTCTTGGAGTTTAAAAATGTACAAAAAAAATCTACTATAAAATATGCGATAAAACAATAAAATTGGCTGAATTTCATTTCAACAATTAAAAGCATTCTAGGAAATTTAGACTATAAGGAGATGAAATTGATATCAATAAAAAAATGCGTTGTTGAATTTCTAAATAATGTAAAAACTAATTTCGGATATTATCATTGTGGAAAAATCTTGTTTAATATTCATGTAATTAAAATTCTATTAACTTTATTTTTTTTAAATCAAACCAGGATGAGAATCCACTCTGACTCTGAAAAGCCCACTTTTTTCTAATTTGTAGGCTAAACAATCTTTCCTAAAATGAGTCAAAAGGCACTTCCACATTTTTCTTAGATATTAGTAGAAATAATTTTTTGCGATCTGCTAAATAATTATAATACAATGCCACCAACAAAAGCTTTTCAACTAGTTAAAAACTGAGAACCTTTGGTCAGTAGATTTTTTTTTTATTTCATCTGAGACGGTTGTACTTTCCTATGTACTCATTTGAAAACAAGTCAAATTATACAACCTTTGCTAAATGAATGGTTTTCATTTATTCTAAAATTTAGAAAAAAGTAAAATTTTCTTTTCTAAATTTAAATAAATGCAGTATAGTAGAAACTTATCCTAATGCATGCAAACACATAAAAAGTAATTTCACTTTTAAAAAAATGCGTCCTGCTTTAAACAAAAATATTTTATCGTGCAATTATGATAAGTCCTAGAATTTATCAGCATCTATGTCCTTCTTAATAAAAAATTTTCAGTGTCTGAAATCAAAGTAAACGAATAGGAGGCATTATTCAGATGTAAGATTTATTAAATATATTTTAGGAAATATGGGTCGGCGAGAAATGTGTTTTTACCGAGAAAGGAATGCAGGTATGAAATTTTTAAGAACTATTTCTTTTATTTTTTTCAGTAACTCCTACTTGTGCCTGTTTGGTTCTAAAAGGGGATTTTCTAAAAAAAACTAACGCAGGCTTGCAATGCATTAGTTCTTTTATTAAAAACAAAACACATATGCCAGTAAGTCGCACAGTTTATAATTTAAAAAAATAAAATAAATAAAAAATTGGATTGTTGAAAATCATGTTTACGTTAATTTTGAGAAATTGATTAAGAATTTGCTAGAAAAATTAAATGTTAATGAAATTGATATCATTAAGAAGTAAAAAGTTTCAACGTAATATTTGTGCGGTGATTTGTTTATAAGTTATAGTTTGGAAATCTAAAATATTTAACTCTCATTTCATTTCTCTTAGAAGGCGTGGATACTTTCTAATGGCTTAGTTAATTCTCCAAGATGCTAAGGAACATGTATGTTAAATCTGTCAAAGGCATATGGAGTTGTATAAGGTCAAACCAGAAAATAAACACACATTTAATTTTGTATATATAGAGAAAGAGAGATAATTATGGAAACCAATCGTTCAATTTTTAAACATTGTTGCGTAGATGAACCGCGTGTTAACTGAAGTCAACTTGCTAATCTCACTTCGAGACTTTATTCAAGGAACTAAACCTTACATCTGGTTTTATCCCCAAGACGAAATGATTCGAAGCTTCTAGATTTAGAAATATACAGAAATCATACGAGCATTCTAAAACAAACGAGGAATAACAGAAAGTAAATCAATAACAAAGCAAATTTTAAGCAACTTTCCGGCTTTTCGTTCATAGCATTCTACCACTGAGCCTTCAGTCCGCGCCCTATTCGAACAAATTTCATTACAATATTATAAATTTTTTTAAGAATCATGCCAGTCTGAAAAGAAAAGAGATCCTCGAGAAAGCATCTAGAACTTATATAGCTTTAGCACTTATTTAGCTAAGACATTCTTTTAATTTCGACACGTATAGATTCAATGAAGGGAAATAATAGCCCACACAACTCAAAAATATAGTGAAACATTCCCAATAAAAATAATTGGATAAATTGAAATTATTAAATATATGTGTCGATATATCTACATATATATTATTACAGAGATTACATTTCTAGAGCAGTAGGTAAGATCGAGATTACTCATATGAACATTATATTTATGAATTTGTTCTTCTTTATTTCCCTCGCGTGACTAATAATTGAGAAATTATTTACTTTTAAAATGCCACACAAATTTGTTCTGGTAAGAGAAAATTAAATAGATGGGCATAAAATTTGTAATGAGAGCAAAATGCAGAGTAATGTGATGTATTTTTTAATGTTTTGAAAAAAAAAATTAAAACACGATTATCGGGAGAATAATGTAATAGATAGCATAATAGAAACTAATTATTTAATGATTTCTAATAATCATACTTCAATTATTTTTTTTTTTTTTTTTTTTTTATATATTATAGTCGAGTCAGTGTCTTCTTGCAAAAGAAAAAAAAAATCAGAATACTAGAGTTTCTAAATCATACTCTATGAATGAAAAATCAATTTAATTCTTTAATTTTTTTAAAATTTAGGCAGCAGTTGGCTTTAAAAGTATCAGAAATGGATGCTCTGAAAAACTATTTTTTTGTTTCGAATGACGATGTATATTAAAATACGGTTAAAATGTTAATATGTCGTAGATATTCTATTTAATGATTGAAAGTTTCAAAAATGTTAAAAATATTAAAGCACAAAAAAGAGAATTTCGGCACCCGCTTTAAAGACAATTTGCAATCAATTATGGTATTTAAAGAAAGAATTAAGCATTTTTAGTAAATTTTGGGAAAGAGGTTAATATAGCATCCGTAATACAATTCCTATTGCAAGAAGGATATTTTCAAATGGAAATTTATTTAAATATATCACTAAAAATTCTCTTTGCTATTTCACATGCTCTTTTAAAAGTAGCAGTTACGTCATCATCGAATTATCCTGGAAAATTGGATTAAAATATTTATTTAATTTTATTGCTTTAAATTATTGAATTATTCATCTATACTGGTCATTATACTTGCTCCCATGTAAAGTACCGGATGAGGGAGGGAATCTGAAAATTGAACATCAGTTTTTCATGTTTGAATACAAGGCTATTATTCTGAGAGAGAAAGTTAAAACAAGAAAATTATAGATATTAAAAAGCAATATAAATTGTAGCATGGAATACTAAAAAAGGTTTAATTATTTCAGGAAAGTTAATAAAATGTGCTACTCTGAAAAAATCTGAATTTTGTGATATATACGGAAAGGAATGCTTAATAAAAAATATTCAAGTCCCTATGTGCGTTGTTTACCGACAAATTTTCATCCCAATCTGCATCATTTTTAAAAAACGAAAGCAAAAAGGCCAGACATCGAAATAATTTTTCTAGTTTTATTTTTTTTAAAAAAGGGGTCTTGAAAAATATCAATAAGTACTTTTCTGTTTGCCCGAATTTGCTGAAAATTCTCTTCTAAAAGTGTTATTCAACTAGTTTTGTCAATTTTCAATATTGTGTCTATTTTACCACCCGAACATAATTTCCGATGAACCGAGCTACGCATCGTAAACTTCAAGAACAATATTAGCATCCTCAACCTGCCATGACAAAATTTCTTGACACTACACAAGTTCCCACTTGTGTGGTGTCAAGAGCTACTATAATAAGTAGACATCATGAAAGTAAACTTTAAAAGTTTTTAAGAGCATTCAAATATTGATTTCGTGGTATTCTGTGTCAGTATTTAGAGAGCTATAAATAAAATATCTATAATAAGATATTTCTTCTTCTTTTTTTAAAGTCAGATATCAAGCTAAATATAAAGATAAAAGGCATTTTAATTAATTAAATGTATTAAAAAACTATTAATGCAATACCATGGAGGCTTTTTCCTTTTACTACGGTACTTTTCAAGTATTTTTAATGCATATATATACGACAAAAAGGACACTTTGTTTGTACAGATAAAGCAAAATATTTGTTGTAAAAACGTGCCGGTCCCAACGTTGGGCAACAATGTGGAGGTAGGAAGATCATTATGATCCATATAGTGGAAGCAAGAGGACGTATGTTTTCGGTAACATTTCTTTAATGATTACATTTCACACAAAACAAACACTAACAAGAAAGACAAGAGAAGACATTAACGCACGCACCTCAACAGAACAGCATCTCGTCTCATTTTAATTACAATCGCAGTGCAGCATGGGATGAGTACCTAATCAGGCATGGCCATCTATTATCCAAAAGAGAAGATAGAGTAATGGCATTGCTACATCGCATTAAAATTCAATATCAATTTTTTCGCTTTAAAATTTGAATTACTGTCTGACATATAATGTACGCAAAATGATAAACATATTTCTTTTTCCTCTATTATGGATATAATTCAACGCAAAAATCATAAATTAATCATGAAATTTCGGTAAATAAATTTTCATTTCTCTCTCTATATATAAATAGCAGTAATTACTTTCATGCAGTTTTCAGATATAATCTCATTTTTTTTTTTCAGTTTGTGTTTTCAGCAAATATTTCAACTATTATTAACACTTTCTACCTTGGATAAAATTAAATTCACATTTTAAATATAGCTACAGTATCTGTGAAGATTGCAGCTACATTATCTTTCCACATGTATAGTATTTTACTTCAATGCTAATGTATTTTGGCTTATTAGTAAGCGTTGCATGTAAATAATAATTAAAAAGACTGCATTAAACAGAAAAGTAAGATTCTCCCAAGGTTAGATTATTAACTCTTGTTTTAACGATTCCAATAATGTAATAATATGAGATTCAGATTAGTCATTTTCTTCACTGAAGAGAATGTGAGATGAATATATTTTTAATGCATTCCATTCATCTTCTGGATAAACGGATGCACAACTGCCAGTGAAAAACATTTGAAACGCATACATATAACATTCGTTCATTCGTTAGATTATTCGTCTGTTCGTTCTAGATTATACATTTTCTTTTTGATGGATGGAAATGAAATTTTAAAATTATAGTTTTAAAAATTGCATATAAAGATGGTTTAGATCTTTCTTTCGAAGTTGCAACCATCTTCAACAATAAGAGTAATTTTTCTTGTTTTTAGACAACAGCGAAGAAAATATTGCTTCGATAATTTTTATTTTTTTATTAATTATACTTTCCATTTTTCAGCAATATAATCTATTTTTAATATCTAGTCAGCTGTATTTTATTTCTTACTGAGAAATCCACTGAATGATAAAATTTCCTTTATAGATAGAGCGACAGATTAAAGTGGTTCCAAAATTCTTGAAGTTCCCCATGATTTATGATCCACAATGAAAGAAAATTTCATTTTGGAGATTCTTTTTGTTTACATAAAATATCCAATATATATATATCTATTCGTTGTGCAATTTAAAAAATAAATTGGAATATTTTTACACCGGAAAACTTTCGAATTAAATTTTTATTTACACTTTTGTATGTAATTAAAAACAATACAGAAGATATTAATTCATGTGAATAATTCTTATTCTATATGGTTTAGAAAAAAAAAATTATAAGTTGGTCAATCAATTACATGGTTTTCAACTTCAGTTATTAATATTCCAAATGAATATTTACGTAAATTTGCAATAACTAAGCATTTTAATTTTTCATAACCCCAAATATAGCGAAAAATTTATAAACCGGTAGCAGTTGTCACCCCAAAATTTTCTCGCTCACTCTAATAAACGTGTCGTGCTAGAGCACGCCTTATTGAATTTCGTAAATATTGTACTCCAATGGCACAATATTTAAGAAATATGAACTTTTGGAGTCAATTTTGTAGTTTTACTGAATCTGTCGTGTCATTCTTGGCGATTACTCCCCTGCACGAGGTTAATAGCATTCAAAAATCGAATGTGTGTTTTAGATGCGTTTTTCCTAACCGTTTGAAACCAAATTTTAACATAGAATTACAATTGCATTCAGAAAATCACTCATCAAATTTTATATATTTAAATAATTTAGTTTTTAATCTTTTAATCTTCCGTTACATTCTTGGGAAAGTATAGACCGACAGACAATCAAACCGTTGCTGGTTTGGTTTGGTTTAGTTATATTAACGTCCCGTTTTAAAGCAACACTAGGGCTATTTTGGGACGGACCTCGTAATTTTGAACCGCGGTCAGATGACGAGGACGACACCTGAGCTGGCACCCCCCCCCCCTCTCCACACCAGCAGGGGGACGTTTGGTCATGACGGATTTAACGTGCAACAGACCCCCTTACACGACGGTTCTTCGGTGGAATCGGGTCTCGAACCTGAAACCCTCCGGTTCCGAAGCCGAGACCTTACCACCAGGCCACCGCGGCCCCCAAACCGTTGTTGGATTTGGCTCAAAATTTGACGGATGTCTACAGTATAGATGTTAAATTTCTGTACAGAATCTTATATATGTAGCTCTCCTTAATTTGTAATTATCGTGTTAATTTATATTCAAAATAATTAAAGAATCAAAAAAGAGATCATCAACTTTAATAACTGGTCCAATTTCATCTATATATGTGATTAAAACAATTAGAAAAATCAAAGAGCAAATATCCACCCCTTTCCGCTTGTCCAATTTCGCCTTTTTTTTTTTTTTTCATATGAAAACCCCTGATCTGAAAGTTTTTTTCCCCCACATGAGAGCAGTATAAATAATCATCAATGAACACTTTCTCTTCATTTCTGATATATGTCGCGAAGTAAAATCTAAACAAACTTACTTATGTTTTTCAATTAATTTCATCTCTTTGCTTACATATAAACCCAGTCAGAATGTTCTGTTTATTGTGAAACTGTAATTAAAAATATTTCTTTTGTTTTATCTGTCAAAATGAAATTCGAAGTTTGTTAACATTACTGAATGAATTCTATTAATATTGTGGACGATCGGTTGGCCACTGGAGATAGCTAGTTATTTTATTAATATGTAAATTTTGTGGGACAAAAGGAATTCTGAGAATGACAATGATAACGAAAGTAATCCGTCTACAACACATGGCATTTAAAACCTAAACCTTACGCTGTGCTATGATGAGATGCTCTTTTTCCTAATATTAGTTGATAATTTATTGTTAAATTTAAATTGATGCAACTCATTGCACATATGCCATTTGACATCATATGATAAATATTAATTGCTCATACCATTTGGCTTACGTTTTTCTGTCGACAAGATGTACAATGACTTCAAAACTGCGCTGATGTATTTCTCATTTGTCACTTGAGCATTAAATGACATTATTTAAAGACTAAATAAAGTTATTTTAGGCCATAATTATTATAGAAAATAAATTAAGATCTCCAGAATTATTGTTTAAAAAATGATGCCGCCTAAATAACAATTCATGTTATATATTTAACCTTTGCTAGAAATATCATTTCTGGAGAGTTTAAAAACTCTAGAAATCCCATCACAGATAATGAATTAGTATTCCGGCAATCGGATGCTTTCCTCTTCTCACTGCCCAACCCAGTAAATGGAGCGACCACACTGCGGGGGACAGAAGCCGTCTGGTTGATTTCCGATGGCACGACACGGTAATTATGACACACGGAGGGTCCCCATTCACAGCGTGGACAAACAGCGCGACTGACGCCTGAAGATCCGTTAAACCTCTTTCAAGATGCCCGAACGACACGATCACTTAACATAGTTTGTCTGGCTGCCCATTGACACTCACTGTTGTTGTCAATTCTACGAACTTGAAGTCAATCGGGATTCTGAAAGACGCTCCTACTACTGCGTCACGCCTTTTCGACCACAGTGTATGCACCTCTTCAAAACGTGATTTAACATGCTTCCATATTTACTTTGTTGCATGCAAATTTTTGTAATAATAAAAGATCAAAAAATTCGAGACTTCTGTTCAACTGTTTCCTCTGACACCTTGAATTTAGAATGTAATAATTAAGTGAATTTCCAGTGGCGTCGGAAGGTGTATTGACCCAATGTCTCCAACATTGGTTTCTGGATATATTGATTCAATTCTTCGATATTGGTTTCTGGATGTTTTTTCAGAAACTAATGTTGGTGAAACCGGAAACTAAATGTTAGAATGTTTAAATCATTTTTTAAAGCCAATTACAATGAAAGGACGGGGAATGAGACTCTAGGTGCCTTTTTTAGTACCCTGAAACAACTAAACTTTTCCCTCTATGCTTCTTGTTTTTATCATTTGATTTATATATATTATTTCCAGTTTTTTTTAAAAATTTGAAAATGTTTGTATCTGTAATTTGCATCTATCTTTAAGTAACGTGCAGGATGAAAAATTTACTTTATATGACAAAATGTTGGGCTTAGAGCTTCCAAATTTGATATAATATTACGTTTGGGAGTAGCTAATGACAAGAAAAAGCATTTTTGAGAAGTTTCTGGAAATTTAATTAAAACGAATAAAATTTAAACTTTTTTCTTATTAACTTAAGAGCACATAAATCAAATTTGCACCTTTAAAAACTTTTAGCGATATTATAAGATATCAATTATAATATATAAAATATATCAATTTTATTGATTTTTTTAAAAATTTTCATACAGTTTTTATCTCTAGTTTTAATAAAACTTTAAAAAAATCCTAATTAAATTTTACAATACTTTTCATTGTTTTAGGTATCGAACTTACGCTCATGAGTGTTGCGATATGAAACACATTCTTTTGCTTGCACGTTTTCGTAGCTAAATAGCCAAAAATAAATTTTCAAAATGAATTATAGATTGAACAAAACTTAAACATGTCATGCTGATAGGTTTTTGATGAAAGGTAAAAACCTTTTTCTTCTTCTTTTTTTAAAAATTAAATTCTATATTTAGTAAATTTTGTGAACAATTATTTTTTCTTATTCTTTCAGTAATAGTCGATCAGTAGATTATTATTACACTTTTGTAAATTATTAATTATATGAATATATTAATAAATAAATTTTGGTATGAGTCTTCTGCTAAAAAATTAGCTTTAATTTGAAATATTCAGTGCTGTTTTTTTTCCAGTCATTTTCGTATATTCTTTTGGAACGTTTTAAATTAATATATGCCATATATTCAGCAGTTATTGAAGTCCAATTTAAGAAAGAACAAGACTGAGAAAAACGATATGCTTTATCCGAGTACATTAATACTTGAGTATATTTTAATTTTCATTAAAGTTTTTAATATTATTTTTAATTCATCTTCAAGAATTCTGCATAGATAAGTATTATGGCGATCAGAAGATGGGAATTGATGAAACCGTCTACAGACCCTTAGGAATTAAATCTTTATATAAATAGCTTTTCTTAGTAAATTTTAACAAATTGGAATAGCAAAAAACTAATTTGCAGATCACTTTCTAGAAAGATGGGTTGCTGTATACAACACATTAAAATACTAGACTGAAATGTAAGAATAATTTTAAACAAAATAATGAAAAAGTAGATAATGAAAAATTAAATCTTTTCTTCACATACTCTAAACTTTATTTAGTAATAGCCTGTTGTTGTTTTTTTCAAGCTAATTCAACCTAAGGAGATATCTATCTACAACAGGCAATAAAATATCATTGTCAGAATGTGAGTTTTCTATGAATCGCCTTCAACTTGTTTATTTTAGTATAAGCTTTTATATTTTTTAAAGTGACTTAAAATAGAGCTAGTCAATTTAGACAGGATGCTGTGTTATAGGACTATAACACACGAAAAAAAATATCAAAGAATGGATTGATGGCATACTCGGAGAATTACTGATTAACAAATGTATTATTATTTTCTTTATAAATCTCGTTTTTTCCGGATTAAACTTTGATTTATTCTACGGTAAACAAAATTCACTTCTTTGTTACATCTATGTGACAGGACAAAATGGTGGCAAGTATTTAGAACATTTATAGTATTTGATCATAAAGTGCTTTATGTAAATATCTATTTTATACATCTTTCCAAAGCATAGTAAAATGCTACGAAATAGTTTAGTCAACTTTTTCGCGTCAAAGTTATATGATTGCCTATTATATTATTAAATACTATAACATTTCTATTCAATGCAATGAATGTAATAAATATGTCTAATATTTTATATTAGTTCTTTGCAAATTTGCGACTGGTTGATATTTAAGAGAAGAAACTTAACGCAAAAATATTTTAACCAAATTATCCAAGATTAAACTAATATATAAATGCCCCCATCTATAAAAGTAGAGTTGCTAGAAATTTTAAATGCTGCATTTTTTTCTTTCCAAAATTGGTAATGTTATTATAAAAAAGCTGCACAATGGATTGCTATTTGTTAGTTCTGTTCAGCAAATTCATCACATGTTAGTATAACTTTGAATACAGTGAATAAAATGTATAAAATTGCTGCTCTTTTCCGATTGAATAAACGATCTCAATATTGGATAGAGAACATTTGATTGTTTGAATTTTTTCCCTTGTTATAAATTTTATTAAAACATTTTTGGTGATAGAAAAAGAAAATGTATTTTTGTGTATATGCATTGAAATTGGAGATCTAAATGTGCTCAAGATTGGTGAGCCTTATAGATTCTTGAAGAAATATATATATATAAAAATTCTAATTAAAAGATTAATTCTAATTTAATGGTTAGTCACATGATACTTTCCTTGTATTCCTTCCTCATATAAATTCTTTTTAATACCGGAAATACAGTAAACTGAATTTGAAATAAAACAAATATTGCCGTTTCATATAATCTCCAAATATATTTTATTAACAGCTTTTTATACCTATTGTAACATGTTGAAAATTATTAAATAATGATTGCTCGTTGTTATATTTCAGCTTATATATCGGCAACTAATTAGAATCCTGGACCATTGCCGGTAAATTTTAATAAACCCCCAATATGGGCTACATACCCGCATGGTCGAGGTTCACTTTCCCGGACATCCGCCTGCGTACAAAAAGAGGAATACGCCAACCAAATCATAACTTCCTTTTCAACTTTTATGAATATATACTCAGCGCTTTAATAAAATGTAGGCATTTTTATTGTGGTTCTTTTCTTCGCCAAGCTTCCAGTTCCCAGGTGTTCCCGCACCTGTGGCGAAGAAAAGAACTTGGTAAATCATTTCGAGATCCTACTATGCGATAAAGTTGGGATTTGGCATTTTTTTGCTCCTTGTATTTCCTTCGCTTGTGTGTGTCTGGCGGAGGAGAGAGAGGATAAGGGGTTACGGAGCGTAACGCTGGTAACTTCCCACAATAACGTGAAAGATGTGGAATTTCTCCTTTTTAGGGATACTAATCTAGAAAATTTCGGGACTTGAGGAGGAATGTCGGTGATAAAATTCTTATGGTTGAAAGGTCCTGCAAGACTTGAGTTCACATGGGTAAATGGATATCCGGAAAAAAATTCATAGGTAGTTTAAGGTAGTTGTAGCTTTGTAAGTCGTGATAAGGAATATAGAGTTTGATACGTTTATTATAATTTTTTTTTTACTTTCAACAGTTTATTTCATGTTGTTTTTTAAAAATTTAATTTAAATGCGATTTGTGTTCAAATCACATTTAAGTTAAATCACATTGACAGTTAAATTAGAAAAGGAAGTAAATTGCACTCTTAAGTTGAATCTTTTAAAGTATTCTCATCAGCTTGAATATAGAAATTCTGTGACATATTTTTAGCTTGTACTAAGTTTAAATCTTCTTTGGATAATAACCGTAAATTTTCCAGTAAACCAAAAATTACATTCTGATTTCTCTTTTTGTGAAGCTAAGTAATATGAAAGTTTTAGTTTTAGTAGCATTAACATTCAATTTTGAAGCAACACGAGATTTGTTTCCAGAACCTCCTTACAGAATTAAATTTTCAATACTATATTTTTATATACAGAGACCTCCATCTCTGTATTTCAATACCTAACCTATAAAATACCCTAAAGATTCGACGTAAGACTTAATATGAACAGGATCAACTCACATGAGGAATTTTAGTGGTATAAAGCTTGGAATCTTGAACATCATGTCCTGAAATCGAGATTTTTCTATCAAAACTTCTTAATTTTTTTAATGTATATATACACGGTATTATATTCAAGGTATCCCGCCCAATTTTTAAAACTTATTTAAGCCCCTTGTGTATAAAACCCCCTTTTTTACTGCATATACTTCAAATTAAATGTCAACATGCGTGTGCAAAAGACCTAATCACAAAATGATTAGATTTATGAAATATTTTGTAAAAATTCATCGGTTTCTTTCTGCTTCGAAGATGATAACTAATGACATAGGATTTCCCATAGTAGTTACTTATTTTTTACTTTATTAAGTGTATCTTATGTATTTACTCGTTCCAGAATATTTATTTAAGAAACATTTTGAATTTTTTTAAATAAAGGTTAATAAATTTAGTTAAAAAAATACAATAATATTTTAATTCTGTAAAGTTTTATCAAATTCGATTCCACCTTTAATGGTATTAACAATCTAAGCCAAAATATGTTTTTAAAAATAATTTATTCTTATGAGCATAGTTTTTTTTTTATTTTAATCATTTTGTTTTTGAAAATTCCAGAAATATGATTTAACTTATAATATGTAATTTTATTTAAGTTAAAATAAGAGAAATAAAAACTTTACGTAATGCGTAATTATAATCTGAAAAATTCATTCTCAATTCATGCGATTTAAGGTTATTTAAATAGTTCCTTTTGAAGCAACTTGAGATTATTTAGGGACTGGCATTGTAATTTTGAACCACAGTTTACAACTATCACTTGTATTGAACTTTCAAAGCTCCATACCGTATCAGAAGGGGGATGTTTGACTTTCGAATTCAGATTCAATATGTATCAGTTCCACAAATACGGCCTCAGATTTTTGGGATTAGGTTCAAAACATCGAATTCTACATTCCTGATTCCGAAAATTTAACAGCAACTTTTTTTAGTGCGAACCATGAGTTCAAAATTCAAACAACAATTAAATGAAAGATAATCTTATGCTACTCTCTAATATAACTTCTTTATGAAATATTGACGATTATTTAAATAGAATGGCTTTAATACCCTTTAATATTGTTTTTGTTATTTTTAAACATGAAATTTCTAGTTACTCCTTTTTTTAATTGTATTTAGGTCAAAACATAAGTCAACCATCTAACTCTCCAACCAGCCACGAAGGCACACGGATTTAAACCATAAAACTGAATGACCAGACGGCCGCAACAGCAACACTGGCAGGAACTGTGATTCAGTCCTAAGGGCCATCACCGGCCACGGTACAAACTTCCCCGAAGGAAGTATGTCCCATCACCGATGGGAGGAGTCAGATCCCCCACCTATTTGTGTACCCTCCAGGGTGGCGAGATACAACCCCCATGCCGGAAGCATCTCATTCTCATTTCGAGGTCCCCCCTCCCCCAGGGGTTTTGGTCAATATATAAGTAAAATTTTATTTAAATCGATTGAGGCTTGGAGAAGGTAAACTGCGGATATATAAGTATTATCAAATTCTCATTTTTCGCAATTTGCTTGAAAAGACATATCGCAATGCATGTAACAAATAAGTTCAAAGATGGAATAGATGTCAATATCAGTCATATTTTTATTACTTATATTTTAATTAATTTGAAAACAAATTTTAAAATGAATTAATACGAAGAAATCAAATTTTAAAGTCAGTAAAACCGTTTTCTCTGAACGAAATCACGTTACTTGATAGAAAATGTCTTCATTTGATAAAGTTTTAAATGTCTGAAATATGTAAATATTTTATTTTATTTATAGCTTTACTGAATGTGCTTCTTCTCTAGATTAGAAAGGATTAAAAACAAATTATGTGAATGGTTTTTTAAAATATTTTCCATTTTTAATGAATAAAAATAAATATATAGTCTTTAAAATAACAAACCTGTTTCAGTATATTTTGTTATGCAATGTTTTATAAAAAACTGCAGTTCAAATATTGATTTAATTTTTCTCACTCTTATTAGAAAAATTAATTAAACTATTTTTTCTATTAATGAACTGGAAAACTGCATTATAAAATTTTATTTTTCATGAAAGAATTACAAAATTTTTGATGAACCTTAGAAGTTATTATTGTATGAAATACTTTCATATCTGAAAAAAGAAAAAAAAAAAAAGTCTCGTTGCCGTAAGAAAAAAGCTGAAGCATAATTTTTCAAATCACGAATAGCGAACAGAGTTTTGAAATGAGTTGAATTGATTTTTAAGTTTAAAAAAACGAAATAAAAATTTAAATATTTTATTTTCAAGATATTACTATTGATAGAATCTTCTAATGAAACATAAGTTTTTTTAAATTGATATATAAATATTTTGAAATATATAAATATATATTTGAATGATATATAAATTTTTAGAAAGAAAAAAGTTTTTTGAAGGAATTGATATTATTATAATATTTTATAATTCATAATATTTGCATTTTTTAATATATTTATTTATTTCATGACTAAGTTAATAATATGTCTGAGTCTCACCCCCTTTTACCCTGAGCCCTAGACAAATGCCTTGTCTGCCTAGCCTTTGCGACTATGAAGTAGAGTGAAGAAAAATATCACATATTTAGTATCATAGCTGTCAGGCAGTTTGTATTTGTTTTCAGATACAATTTGTCCCCCTTGATTCCCACACTGTCATCGTTTGCTCTATAAACAATGTTGTATCTGTATAATTGCAGTTTGGTGCCGTAGGAATCGTGGGAAATTCTCAGTTTTATAATCATTTTAACTAAAAGATAATAGTCTCTTTGTTTTCTTTTAAGTCAGTTTGCTGATAGAAAGGCTCCAGCAATATGGTAAAGAGTCAATCGTTCTGTAAACAATAAATTGGAAGTCAGCATTCTTTCGCATTGTACTTAATGTTTACTTTCTGTCTGATATCCATTACAATTTGTCACTAGTGCATGTTAAGTAAACAACTCAGATTTCATCTACAATTCAGAGAATGAGTTTTGCTAAGATTAATGAAAAACTGCCTAGATTAATTGCGGTACTATGTGATGTTTATCTAACATGTGGCTGACCACCAATTTAGAATGATTCCAATGCGGATATGATTCATTTTTAACTTCAAAAAGAGGCGTTGTTGAGATCAGAGGCAGATTTTAACATTCTAGAGCATTCCAGACATTTCTTATAAAGACTATGTCCAGTAATGTAGCAGTTTCGACTCTAAGTAAACAATGGGTAAGTCACGGTGGAAACTATTGTATTGAAAAGTGACATCTGTAAGATAAAGAGGACACATATTTTATGACACACGAGTTAGTATTGATATCATAGCATGGTTATCATGGCGCCAGTAAGAGAGAGAAAGGATAACGACTGACATAGATATTTCAAGAATGATAGCCACATGCGCTTTTGCAGAATATTCCAGAAGCCAACATAATGCAGTACATTTTCATATATACTGGCATCATTTGGCATAATTTGTAACTGATATGAATCATCTTATAAATGAAGCAATTTATATATCGCATTTGAAGTGTAAAATTATAAAATGAAAAAAAAAAAAGAAGAAATATATGTAAAGACTATATATTCTAAAATGGAAAAAGACTATATATTATAGCAATGTAACTAAGAACTTTTAATTAAATTTATTATATTTATTCATATTAATGGCTAGAAAGATGGAAGTAATCGAAAATATTTTCTTGGCTATAAAAGAATATTTTTAAATATGCTTTTAAAGATGTACCATCACTGGAAGGTGTATTCAGAGCATGATATTATTGAAAGATTTCGAGCATATATTTCATTAAGCTAAAAACCGTTTATGTTAATTGAAAACGTAGAATCCATTTATTTGAGAATTCAGACTCATAATAGTAATATTTCTCTATCTGGGATTTTCTGTCAATGCAAATTTAATAAAATTGTTTTGCGTTTAAATTTCGTGAAATTCTTCCATTAATTTCTGATTAGATTTATCTATTTGCCTTGTTTGATTGTATATTGTGCGTTTGCATACATTTTTAAAAGAAAGTTTTAGTTATTTTTTTTCTCACAATGAAGTTCCACTTTCTATCTATTCTCCACTAAGTTTACAGAACAACAAAGAGCGGGAATTTCAGCGTGTTTTATTCCAATCGAGGCACATTTTCTGGCAGAGAAAAATTTCTCAAAAATTTATATAAATAAAATTGAATTGCCAATTTGATTGTTCTCTCTAAAAATTCAAACTATTCTATAAAATTGTCTTCAAATTTCACTCAAATGCATTGATTTTAATTAAGGTTTCGGAATAATTAATTAAATAAAATTTTGTATTAGTTAAAAACTTGCATTTGCGCGATATAAACAATAAATCTGGTGCTCGTGACGATACGTCAATTTAAACTTGTTAATTGTTAATGTAGCAAATAATGCAAAAAAGTTTTTTCTGGGTGAAATACATCACATGTATAATATTAAATAAAAACAAGCATTTACATAATAAATTGTCAGTAAACATTTTATATAGTCGAAGTGAAACAGTCTGCAAGATATTCATTTAGCAAAAGAAAGAAGAGTAAACGAAAGAAAAAAAAATTCTGTAAGGTTAAAAAAAAAATCTTTATTTTCCATTTAGCCTTTCTTATTGAAGGAAAATTCGCGGGCATTTTAAATTGATTCATTTGTTTGCCTTCATACTGCCTCTTTTGATGCTTTACTGCGTTTGATGTCAGTCTTTAAAAATTATTAATAACCCTTCAAGAGAAATTAGTTTTTGTCGAATTCTAGAATTTCTTTATTCTAACAGATATTTTCGTTTATTTTAATTTGGATTTCGAAACTCCGGCGGTCTTCTTTAGTTTTTCTTTCGTTCTTTTTCCAATTCGATATTCAATTTTATTCTTTGCAAATAACCATTTTCACATATACGTACAGGCATATATCTTATTAATATTGCTTGTTTTTTCAATTTCTTCTTCTTTTTTATGGAAACAGTGCTTTAAGTAGATTTATTTATTTTGGAATTATGCCTTTTATAGTTTATTTAAGTTTAGTTTGATTATATTAACATAATTGCTTTATAGATCGATCTTTTTCAGTGCAGCCAGATAATGAGGACAAGAACTGAGCTCTTCTTTCTTCCTTTCCAGATTTCCTTGCCACATCAGCGAGTGGACATTTGACGTGGGCCGTTGAACGCTTATTAGCAGGGTAATATGTACCAAATTCTGCGTTCAAAGACGTTGATCGAATATTGCCAAATTACAAATTCTACGTTTAACTGTGTTAATCAATGTTGGCATGGCAATATTGCAAATCTTTTACAACACTATAGTAATGTTTTATTATTTTATTTTCGTTTTTACCTGAAATGACCTATCAATCTGGATACGTTTCGACATTTTTGATATTGATTTTCTCAGTTTTACAAAGCACCCTGGTTTTAATAAAATTCCTAGATCACCATTTGTTTATTTATTTGAACTGAAATAATGCTAATAGACCATAAGGCATGCCATTACTTTACGCGCTATCTTTTGAAAAGCGCTAAATGCATAAAAATTTGTAAGGCCATACACAACGCATTCATGCGATTAACTATTTTATCCTATTATGGAATGGCTGGAAAAATTTTAAAAATTGATACATTTAATTTAGTTATTCAGGATCCTGACTATGGATGCACTATCTGAATCAAACGAAATTACTTAATTATTTTCTTCCCATATTTCCAAATCTGTAAATAATAAAGTAAACGTGTGCAAACATTATTCTGTAATCTTAGACTGTTTATCTTATATTATTCATAATTATTTGATTGCCTGTTTGTTACTGTTGAAAATAGTGACGTTATAATGAATGAAGTGTTGCGGGATTCGTTGATGTTATTACTAGAAATGCTAAGAAATTTTTACCTCTTTAGGATGCAAATATTTTCAACTTCGCATAGTTTTTCTGTTGCTGTTGCAAGCTTGAACAAATCTCGATCTATTAAAAACCAATATTTGGAGGGCTTAAAGCAAAGTGCTACTATAATTCTAGTGCATTATTATAATTTGTTGTTAATTTTCAATAAATATCTGCACGGTTCTTGAAGACAGCAAATTTTATAAACATAGAAAAGAACATAGATATTGTTGGTTACGCACACAGCATCATGTTAGGCAGTTCGCGGGAGGAATGCACCAGAACTAAGCCAGATGCGTAATCACACAGATATTTTACTCGAGAAAAATAGTCCACTCGCTTCATCCCAACATAATTGATAGAATTCTTTAGCTGTTTGTTGTAAAACAGAAGTTATAGAAAAATCTTATAAGGATTTCTCCAAAAAGGTTCACTTGGAGGCCTTCTAGTTTTTGTCAACCGAAGTGCATTTAGAAAGATATTTATTAATTAATGTGTTTGCAATTGCGTGTATTTAACCAAATGTGGCTTTCTGATCGTGCACTTTTTTGTATTTGTGATTAAGAATCTTTAACCTCTTCATAGTAAATTAGCCCTACATGCAAACGTCCTCCCACTGGTGTGGTGTGGAAGTTTGGAGAGGGGGTGCTAGATCAGACGTTGTTCTCGTCATCTGAATGTGGTTCCAAATTACGAGGTCCGTCCCAAAATTGCTTTAAAAATGGGACGTTAATGTAACTTAACTGATTACAGTTTAAATAATAATTAACGATTTTAATTGTACATTTGTATATATACAAAAATATAATTAAAATCACTGCTCCATCGAAAATTTACACTATATAAAATGTACTCGGTCCCATGTATATTCATTCGATTATAAAAGTCAATATAACAAAAACCTTTTGACAACAAAAATTGGTTTTCTGTATGATAAATCTATACGGGAGAATCTATGAAATGATACATCTCATTTTCTCCCTCTGTTTCTCTCATGCTACTGATTGTTTTATATTAATTTTCTCCTAATATAAATAGACATTAATCAGGGAATTGTATTACACACGATAAACTACTGTAATTGTAGAACTCTTTCATTAAGATTTGCCTTATAAATTTTCTTTGGACAGTTTCGAAAGAGTCACAAAAAACTTTCAACTTCTTGCAATATTCTAACTCAAAGGATAAAGCATTAAATCCATTTTCGGACGTCAGACTTAAATAAGATTATAGTTTATGGCAAAGAAGAAGGGGGGGGGAGTGAGACATAAACAGTGTGAAAGAGCATAAGAAAGGAAGATAAAGAAAATCTGAATTATATCCATATCTGCAATCTAAATACAATCTCTTAAACATGTTCTTTAATGACACATATATAAGAAAGACAAATGTCGAAAAAAACTAAGAATCGATAACGTAGAAATTTCAGATTCTATCTACTGGAAACTAAAGTCAAGATGAAAGGAAAAATAACAGCTAAGAAATAAGAATAAAAATAATAACTTATAATGAAATGAGGACAATTGGGAGAAATAACAGAGTTAAGAACAAAAATGGAAGGTAATTTTTTCGATTAGCACTCCACAGTGAATAATTTAATAAAGGAACGCTATTTCAAATAATTTATAAATAAAAAAAACTGATTTTATAAATTTGAAAAACATAAAATGATTAAAAGTCAATCATTCGATGTCAAAGAATTAAATTATAGTGTAGAGAATGACAAATTATCTAAGAGTCATAAAACTGTTAAAAAAATTGGTTTACCACAGTTTGATTTTTTTTTGTATATAATATTCAGTATAATTCATTATTGTATTTAAATGAAATTATATTTTGACAGGAACCTATAAACTGTATATAAACAGCCACAGTTTATGTGAGTTCACGGATTTAAAAAGGACAATCCTTATTTACCAAACATTACAAATTTTAAATTGTATCTTATTACCAGAGAACTCGGCTTCCATAGGGTGAATGCCATTTTTTTATAGTTTTTTATAGGGTTCTTACGTTTTCATAAGGTTACCATTTAATAATACAATAATTATCTTATAACTTGATACATTTTGCATAGAATGATTAATGAATAGAATAGTAGAATTTGAAAAGATGATATTCACAACGGAGTAAATTCAAATCTATTATATTCACAATTTTTAATAACTCGTAATTTTCTACATGCAATTTCTTGGAAATGAAAGTCTAAACATTTTTACCAATATGAGAAAAAAAAATTGCCTACTATGTTATTTGCTCCGTTTCAATCAAAAGTGTTATATTCTCAAATGCAATTAATTTATTTTGCGACATAATTTATTCTTTATTTTAAATTAATAAATTTTGAGAGTAAAACTTATCTCACAACTTTAATTCCTACCACACCATTTTCAACATCATTAAAATGTTCAATATACACGATTTTAAAGTATTTTAAATAGGAATAACTTGACAATTTTTGAATAATAAATAATATAGGACTTTAAATAGGACACTTAAGAATTGAAAGAAAATGAAAATGCACGAGAAATCAATCTTGAGAAATTTGACTAATCTTCTTCTACAACAAGTAAAATATTTCTTGAGAATAATCTCGATTTCAACCAGTTGCGCAACTTCCGAAATAACAGATATAACGACGTTTAAAAAGAAAAGAAAAAAAAAATCTCAAACCAAAACATACGACATAAACAATGAGAGAGAAAGGACTAGAAAGAAATATCAATTCATCGATGTTGATATTTTTAATCTAAATCCATCCGCTTGCACAAACCACCCTGTGACAGACAAATAAGAAATAGGAGGAAAAAAGAAGTATCGAAAATAAAATAACCAAGAAGCTATTTTCTCATTCGAACTCCAGAACACTTAGGATAAAAATGAACGAAAAAAAGTATTAAAGAAGAAAGAAGTAAAATAACAATAATAAGATGAGGAAAACCGAGAGAAAAGAGAAGAAAAAATTTTTTTAGGTAAGTGGCGAGTGTGTCTGCTAAGGTCTCCGCCTTGTTGCCTGCGACTCCACATTCCTCTCCATCTACTGACACAGTAAGTAAATGAAGGACCATGCAGGTGTGCGGTTAGGGTTCAAGCACCCTCACACCTGCTATTCGTCTGCCCTCCCTCCCCCTTCTCGACCCCCTCACAATTTAAACTCTTTTACACTTAGGTAATATGCACGTTACTTCGCTTTTTGAGGTCGAGGTCCTGGGCGATATTGATAAGTGTTTGCTACTTTCAACAAAACAATTTCGGGTGGATAGAAACCGAAGGACATGATTCATGGCAAAATAATTATGATGACGGTAATTAGAATGGCTTGTTAAAAATGTTAGGATGTGCTTTTAGAGGTTTGGCCCATTATTTTCTTTAAATTTATTTGAAAAGATTGATAAGCCAAGAATTCATATTCTTTTTTAAAGAGCAGCCCTGTTATCTGTTCAAATTCTCTTGGTCCATTAAATTTTCTTGAATATTTCAACTTCTGCATACTAAATGTTTTTTTAAAAATCAATTTTTTTTAAACCAAGGGGTGAAATAATATTAAAGTGAAAATCAAACAATAATTTGTGATCCGAAAAATCCTGCTTTAGACACGAGTAACAGCTGTTTTCATGAGTTTTTGAAATGACTAGAAGATATATCGTAGACCTCCGTAATATCTTGTTTTAATCAATTTTAGAAATGCATTTGCAATATTTCTGCAGAACATTGTCCCATTTCAAAGCTTTAATTCCGAACGAACTTTTTTTTCGAAGGCAGGGAACTTCTTTTTTCTTTTCTTTCTTTCTCTCCTTTTTTTTTTTTTTTTTTTTCCAACAATTTTTTGATAGTAACGACTATAGCTGAATATGTAAGTTCCTTACAAATTTTTTTAAACTCCCCCGTCTTTCTTTCTTTTTTTTTTTTTTTACGAAAACAAATACATAACTACGCTACCCGCGCCCCACCCGATGGATTAGGGGAATACTGAATGAACAGAATGTAGTAAGTGATATCTATGACTGAGTCCACCAAACACAGTACAAACCTTCTTATAGGAGGCACGTGTCGTCGTTAGTTGGAGGTAACTCGACCCCACATTGTTACTATGCCCACCAGGATGGCGAGGTCCAACCACCAAACAAGCAACTTCTCATACCTATTTCTGAGGTGTCCCCGCAAAGTGTTTGAGGTTATGGAAACAAAGACATTCGCAGCTCATATTGGAAGTATGGTTCGTCGTTTTCCTTTCTGATGGCGAGCCTTCAGGTTCTATCTCTTGTTCTATTTAATGCCATTTATACTGCTTTTTGTTCTTTTCCTCATTTAATTACAAAATAGTCAGAA
Organism: Argiope aurantia; assembly: GCA_026543865.1. NCBI lineage: Eukaryota > Metazoa > Arthropoda > Arachnida > Araneae > Araneidae > Argiope > Argiope aurantia. The sequence continues at coordinate 28,854 of JAPMOR010123147.1, forward strand.
AAAAATGAACATAAGGCTGACTGATATTTATAAAACCAAATCTTTACTCTAGGATCCTAAAATTAAGATAATTAAAGTAAAATTAGATATTAAAATATATATAAAAGAAGAAAGAAGATAAATTATAAAAAAAGAATACATATAAAGAATTAAAAGAAAAAGAAATCGAAAAAATCTATATGGAAATAAATGTTAAGTTGGATACATTTGCCACACATTTTAGTAAAAAAATTCTATATTAGCTGACTTTTAATTGAAAAAAGTAAAAGAAAAAGAAATAAGAACGAAGGAAAAGTTGTTTTAAAATATTAATAATTCCGTATTCAATTCATTTCTTATTGTTAATCGTTCGCGTCTAATAATTTTTTTCTTTTTTCAGGAAGAGGATTCTTTTCCATATGAAAAATACGGTAACAGATGAATGACTGATGATGCATCGCGTTAATAATCTCATCCATTATAATGATTTTGAATTATATGAAAATGCTTTTCTTCATCTCTAGTCATCAGAACAGTATTCCGAGAACGAGAAAATCTTGAATGTACTTGCATCTTTCCAAAATTTGCAAAAGTGTGGTGGGGTTGATGTAGTTGTTGTTGTTTATCTTGTCATAGATATTGATGTGGGTTTAAAATCTTCATCAATCATACATTAGAAATGTTTTGAGTAAAATTATAGTTCATAACAAATGTTTTGTCTTTACAAAAATACTTTTTAGGTCCAATAAACTTTTTTGGAGGAGTGTGCGTTGTTTCTCTATTAAAAAAAAATTACTATGTCGAGGATGAAGCGAGTCATTACAGATTCGGCTTTTAATATATCAGTCGCAATATCTAAATGTTTGGGAACCTCTGCTTCAGGAGGAAAATCTGCGAAACTTCAGTATGCTTTTTATTCGTTTCTTTCGTTCTTTAATATAAATATATCTGACTATTATATAATAAAAAAAAATTGTTTAAAAAGAAGTAGCAAAATTAGAAACTGGATGATTAGATTTCAAAAGATGATACTGCGAATGTGAATACTAACTACCAACACAACTAAGTGGAATGAAATGGAAAATGTCTTTTAATGGCAGTAAGAGCTAGTTTCGGTTACACAATTTTAGCGATATTTATACTGATACAGCATATGCAAAATTAAGAATTATATTGATATAACATCTTTATACCAATATACTGAATAATATTCCCATGTTTATGCGGAATAAAACTTCTCCACTTTCTTCCTTTACTTACTTTGCAATTGCGAAATTAAATGCATTTAAACGAAAAGTTTCTGTTTTCAATTATTTTTCTGTAAACTATTAAAAATTTATTCATAATGTTTTGGAATAATATCTATTTTAGAAAACTCCAGAATCTTCTCCTTGATATATTTAATTTAAAGAAACTTGATGTATAAATTTAAGAAAATATCATGGTTCACTTGAATATATATATTTTTTTATTTTTATCTTTGAAGCGAACATTTTGAAATAAACCAATTATTGATTTCTCTTCATGATATTATAATGATCACATAAGGTCATATGCAACTGAAAAAAAATGTTGAACAAAATTATTATAGAAATTTATTTAAATGCCTTATTATTTTCTGTCTTAATAAAAGATAAAAACGGGACTGTTTTTCAGGTATACCTTTTGAACATCTTTCTTTTGTCCAACTGGATACAAAATATATTAATTTATAATTTGATGTCAAGTTTCACTTACGTAACTCATTACATTTAAAATTTTTGGCACAAATAAATATACAGACAGATTATTCTTTGACAAAACAAGTCTAAAATTAATTATATGCCTACAATTTTTAAGACCATATAAAATTATCCATTTAGCTCATTATCGTTTTGAGTTTTCACATATATATATACACAAATAAAAAAGTGAAGGTGGTCAAGCATTTCAAAGATTTAATCTAAAATTTCGTGCGGATCTACAGTTTTGATTGGAAAACCACATGATAAATTTTATTTTAGTTTCTATTCTTGAATTTAAATGAACATGGATGGACAGAAAAGACATATTTATCATTCCTGAATTTCATTTTATGAAAAATTTGACAGAAATCTATAAATATAATATTGAAAACACATACCAAATTTCATTGATCTAGCTCATTGCGTTTCTGAATTATTTCATTCACAAACAAATACAATCTAAAAAATGTTAATTTTGAAACCAGAGTATTGCAAATCAGGATCGAATTTTTTAATAATACGGTCGTCTCCTTTTATGAACAGAAAATAAAGAACAATATTCTTTTTTGGATTGAGAGTTTTTCACACTGCTATAATTTATATTGATTATTTTCACACTTCTATAATTTATGTTGATTACAATTTTGGGGGGTAGGAATTGAAAGTTACAAACGAAATCTCTCCTCTTTTTCGTCTAAAATACTTCCTTATACACTGCTTGTCAAAGTAAAAGACTACGCAGAAAAGCAATTTTAGCGCGATCATCCACCTTAAATACATTCGCCACATGTGAAAACTCTTAGAATTTCATCATTGAAAACAAAAGAAGAGGAATTACTTTACACTACTCTTGCAAAATTAAACTACGTCTTTCCACAATTTCGTTTCTCTGTCCCGGAAGCTTCATTAAATTCGAATTTGAGAGAAAAAAAATGGAACCGGTCTCTCTAAGTCAATATGTTCTTTTATTTTTTTTCATTGCTTTTTACCACCTACGTATGCCCCAAAAGAGAACCCTCATTACAAATTCAGTTTGTGATTTCGTAACATTTTTCTATTGAGGAACAACTCTGTGTACTTAACATTTTCAACGAGCTCTAATGGGAGTCACTCTGAATTGTTTGAGCATGCTGGGACTAGACGCGCATAATTGAAATATATATCAACGGAATGATGGATTCTCATGCATATTCAGTTTGTTGGAATTTGTGCGGTGGTATGTCTTCATCTGGATTTCATTTTACGAGAAGACGGGACTTTTCTTTTGTGCAAAGAAGTTGAACCGAGAATACAAAACTTTTTCTTGACTGTCTAGCTGAGAAGTTCTAAACCTCAGTAGATATTTTTATATTTTATCATTTCAAGGTGATTGAGATACAGGCGAATTTCGAAAGACCGGAGATTACACACACACACAACGTATTTAAAGAGATAGGAAATTTATTGATTGTAACTTTTTATTGATTAAGGAAATTTATTGATTGTCCTTTCCTCCGCATAAAATTGTAAACCTTGATCATGGAGTTCCACAAATGAAAGTTTTGTGTGACCAAAGATGAATTTTGGATGCTTTTGTTTTTGACTGATTAATGCAAAAATTTGATGAAGAACTATAATGTTACCAATAAGATCCCATACCATATTTAAATTACTTAAATCATTGCGTTTTTTTTTAGTTATCTAGTTTAGGTGCTTTTGAAGATATAGAACTACAGATGGCCAAGCATTTGATTGAATTATTACAAAATTTGATAAGTGCTACACTTTAAAGGTTAAATTTATTTAAAATTTTTACTATTTAATATTTTAAGTTTTGTATTTATTAGTTTTTGTTGTACCGGGACAGCTAAACAAACTTTCTGTGAGTGGATCTCTTTCAAAATTTATCTAGATCAAGAAACCAGCAAATTTCAGACACCAAATTCTAGGCGTTTTTGAGTGATCATACTTACATTCAAACATAATTCCAAAAATGTATTTTTCGGTCTCAGTCATGCCTGAAATGTGAAGATTTATTAAAAATCTCGAATTCCAAGTTTTTGGCAATTATAATACCTCCTTTTTTATACTTCCTAAAAAGAAACTACTTTGAAATGGAACTTCCTATAACTTCCTACTGAGGAAGTAAAAGGACGATTAACATGATATTCATGATCTTTAATCACATATGCTTTATAAACCTTTTTTACATTATAAATTTCAGAGTTAAGATAGGACTACACAATCTGTCCTTGACCTTCTGTTATTAATGAGATTTGAGAGGTTTTTTTTTTGATATAATTGTCAACGATTTTTAATTTATTGCATTTTTAATTAAGAATATTTTTATTTTTTTCAATAATAGAAATTTGTACCACTACTTTAACTCGTCCTTATACGCGTTGACGTATACGAGAAGCACATTGTCATGGACTGTAAAAGATTTTCTTACGATTCTTTACAATAAAATAACTTTATAACTTTAAATATCATGACATCTGCAATAAAAGAATATTGATGCTAATAGTCACAAACTAAAAATGTCACAAAAAATGTGAATGAACCTCTTACGTACATACTATAGTTTGCATATATAGATGAGTTTGACTCTTTAATCCATTGATTATTAATGTTTTTTTTCCCACTTAGTAAAAACCTTTTGTATTAAAGATATGTTATCTCTTTAGCTCTTAGATACGTTATCTCTTTTAAGATTTATATTTAGATATGTTATCTCTTTATGTGTTTCAGATTTTTATGGAATTCTTGTATATAAAATTAGAGCATTCAACGATTAATTTAAAGCTTTAAATATCGAATAATCCTCACGAATAAAATCTGAACAAGTCAAATAAATTGTTAAAGAAGAGAGACATCATGAAATAAACTTCATGTTGAATCATAAGAGAAGCTTGGAACGCTGTCTGTCTAAACTGCGTACTTATAAGATTCATTCCAACATTACAAACTAGTAATACCTGCACGACACCCCATGATATAATGTCAAAGAAATAGTAAAATATTCCATAATAACACAATTATTTTAAATAACTATTAAAATTAAAATTATAAACCACAATTATTTTAAAGATAACGGATGTCTACACGTGGCCTAATACCTAATTTCTAAAACCGTTAGAAATATACATTCAGCTCGAAATGGAGAAATACTTTTAAATGAAAAGGAGAATTATATGTTATGTTAATTAAGTCAATAAATAAATATATAAAATGTATAAAAGTTATAAATTATAATCGTTTGTATAGTATCCTCGTCCTATCAAATAATAAATCATTCTTTACAATGTTACATTAAAAAAAGGATATTCAATTTTTCTGCTATTAAAATTCATCAACTAATAAAATATTGAAAACCACTGTTTTAAACGAATTTTACAGATGAATTCGGAGCCTCGTAAGTGATCTTAAGGGCTTCGTTTGCAAATTGAATTTATTGTTGTTGTTTCTTATGGCACTTGAAATGGACAAGCCCGCTGTTCCGAAGACAGCTATTTAACCCGGTGGGGGAGCGTCTCTTGTTTTTGTAGTACCGCCAGCTATGGTCAAGAGCACGATTTTGCTACTCGCGCATCACTCATTCGCTTGAACAACCCCTTTATACAGGAGAGCACATTCACACAGATAGAACAATTATGCCCAAAACCGGGACTCGAACCCAGGACGCCCAGATCATGGGGAAGACGCGCTACCCCTATGTCAGGACACCGGCAAATTGAATTTATGCACTGTTGTGTCTTTAAATTTTTCTTTAAATAATTTAACGAATAATATAGTTAAAGTTTAGTAGTTAAAGAATTATTTGATTCTTATTTAGATTAAACAGCTATAACTCGGTTAATTTTAGTCATAAAATGGTGGGATTTTTTGTTATCGTATATTTTAGAGTATCGACAAGCTTTTACTACATATGACTGTTAGGATAGATAGACTGTGTAAAAAAATTCATAACATTTTTAGATTTAGATTATTTGATTCAACCAATAAAAAATACAATTCTTCCCAACATTTTAAACATTCTTCCAACAGGTATTATAAGATATCACTCTGGTTTAGAAATTGCTTTTGGCCCACGATAAAAGTCGATAGATTTAAACAATATGGTTAAAATAATTAAGGAAATAAAAAAAATAAAATTTTCCAAACCACTAGTTAGATTTTGCCAATTTTAGATTTATATGAAAGTTAATGACTTCTAGCTATTTCGGTGTCATTTATTTCCACCCTCTGTATTCAAGTGTTATAGATATACCTCTCGAATATATCTAAGTGAATTGCGAACAACCTCTATATTCGCAATCCACTTTCTTGTATATTCTCTTTGGGAAAGGCATGACGAAGTTCTTCAACTACAACCACTTTAAGGAATCATCAATTCTTATTTATGAGAAAAAGCTTTATCCCTAGATGCATAACAAAAAGGTCGCTTGTCCCTCTTGCACCGTCATAAAGTTATGCGATATATCGCAATATGGAAAAACCTCTAACAACTAAACCATTTCTTCTCTTAATTTCGTCATTTTTCATAAGTTGCTAATCGAAATTATGAAAATGTTCTAGATTTATTATTCATTTAATTTAATATAGGGCTTTCCTTTGTTTTGATATGGTGGAATTCGCCAAAGTCAATTGATATGACTGTATTAATCTATATAAAACATTAACACACGTAGCACAAAAATCGCTCTTATTACTTATGGTCAGTAGTAATAGTAATAGTCAGATGTAACAAACCATGGTACGAATTTCAGACTCCTTCATTGAACTGTTTTATAGCTATATTAAATTCTACGCTTCGAAGATAGCTTCAAAATATTATTAGAAATGTTCTGGAGAGGGTTCGCCATGCCACTAAAAAATCTATTTACTCAGAGTAAAGGACGAACAAACAAGTCTAGCAGAAAGTTTAATCGAGCGCAAAAAATAGGCTTAACTTTTCCAGATGAGTGATCACTATGACTTGTCCACGGACATTGCTCAATTTCCAAAACAATTATCTTAGAAAGGGCCTTTCTATCATCTTAAGATTCAAAATTTATCTTTCTAACATACCAGTTCAATTTCTGATACATTCCCTCCTTTAATTTTAACTTTTAATTCAATTTGATTAACCATCTGTAACAATGTTTTGAATGTTATCGAAACGAATTCAAACTCATCCATTGAAATATTAATTTGCGTACTTATGCCAGTCATTAACTCCGTAAAAGGTTTTTCATTTCTGCTTTTATTTGCTAATACATTTTTACTATTTGATAAAATCATGTTTTCTGGCGCTGATTCTTGATATTCTTTAAAGAGTATACTTTAGATTATATTTCATATTATATCAAAATATTCTTTACATAGAACGTCCGTATACAAACGCTTTAATATTAGATTTTCCATGGCAGCAGCATAAATAAGCAGCATAAAATAATAATAATAAAAAAGAATTTGCCACATGGAACAAATTTTGCCATATATATATATATATATTACCAAATTAGTAAAAATACCAAGTTAATATTAGCAAAAAGAATAAATATAGAATCAAAAAGGAAAAAAATTAAGAATCCGACCTAAAGACTTTCTCAAAAGTCACCCTCAGACAGGGATTCAAACAAAGAATTTTTTCTGTGAGGGATTTGACTTTTGTCCAAAAATATTGAACTCTCGTGACCCGAAAATCCCCTGAAATTGAGGAATAGAACATTTAAATGAAGATATTATTACAAAAAAATAACTGGCTAGAATTATGTAAATATAATATTATCGAAAAGTACTTTTTTAATGGAATTAATTTTTATAAACAAGTAAAGGGCATTCCAATGGGAACAGCTTTCTCAAGTGCATTAGCCAATATACCAAGATATTTGGCGACACACCAAGCACACCAATATACTTGGCGACAGAAAGATGTCGATTACTTTTTTTGGTGATGGCAAGATCGTGTTTATTCTTTTTTTTTTTTTACACTTAGACAACCTTCTTCTATTAAACACAAATTCATAGTCGCATACTGCTTTTTTTTTGGTTGTGGCTTAAAACAAATTTTTCTTGCATCTCTTTACCTCATATATAAAAAAATAGCTTATGACATAAGGTTCACAATATTTTTTTGCCATATACTGAACAGGGAATAGTATATTCGAATAAGATTTTAGATATAATTTTTCCAATGAAATCAAGTAAAAATTAACTAGATAGGCTTAAGATAGTTTAATAGCTTTCAGATGAAGTCCAAAATAGAGAAATGCAACTTGATTTAGTAATCGAGATGAGTACCATGGATCATGATTGTGATAATTTGAATAGAGCTGTAAATTTTGCCTTGCTTTTATTTGAAAAAGTAAAATTAATTCAGTGACAAAATTTACAAGACGCTGTTATAATAGCGAAAACTCATTTTCCAAATTTGGGTAGTATGTATTACTTTATGGTATTACTTTCATTGAACATCTGTCCCTTTGCCCGTCTATATTCTAAAATACATACGTAATTGATAATTTTTTTTTCAATAAGAAAGTATTAATTTTTTTTTTACATCGCACGAGTTTAGAGTTTAAATGTATGATGTTGAATACTAAATCGGTATTTTGTTTAAAAGGTATTCTATATTTTGGAGCTAAATAAATCAAAAGAGCGCCCTTATCATCATTATTGAATCTGAGACAGAACCCGTTTAATAAAATAGGAAATAAACTATAACGAAAATAAATATTATTATATATTTATCAACAGCTTCAGTATTCTAAAACGTCAGCAAAAATGATGGTAGAAGAAACTCTGACTTGCTGGATTGCTTCATTTTTGTATATTGGGTGAAAGCCATTATCGGAGTAGCAGGGAATGTGGTAGCAGAACAAAAAATAATGCTACTCTTCTGCCTACTAAGATATTCATTTGAAAATTCCCGAAAAAACTTTCAAACGTAAACTAAAACATTTTGAGAAAAATGAAAGACAAAGATGTTGGGATAATAATGTCGAGAATATTGTACGTTGCCTTAAATTATATAAAATCAGTAGACAGTAAAAAGCAAATACTCTGAGCGGAATCAGTTGGAATAATATGCAACATAAGAACCTTTTTTGTAGGGAATATCCTTGCATTAAACAAAACTTAAAAATCAAATTTTCCATGGAATGTCTCTTATATAATGAAATACAGACATTTAATGAAGAGGCAACATTATGCAATACTTGATACTCTCAGATGAAGGCAGTTAAAATTTCAACAACACGGAAACGGCTGCATTTTGCATTAAAAATTTCCTGGTTTTCCAACTTTTCATCTAGCATATCTAATTCCTCTCTGCATTATATTTAGCCGCGTCAGCTGAACATTAAGATTGGTTCAGTACACATAGTTTTCCGAGTGTTGAATTTTAAATAGATTTGTCTGTAAATATATCTGAGAACGAAACGCCAACGATTTGAAATTGAGACCGTATCAGTTGAAATCTCACAGGATTTGTGCATACGTGCATTTTTAACTGAATAGTAAAGTCATTTAAATTGCTGTCAACCTGAACAAAAGTATACATATCATCTTTCAGTAAGGGCTTTTAGCGATTACTGGTAGAGTTTAACAACTAATTATGCGATTTTTTTTTCAATATGTGTCGCCTTTTATTTATAAACATTAGATGAAATAAAATCTATTTAGCTTTGGGATCATATTATACACATCATATGAGACACTCAAATAATATCATAAGAGTCTTGATTTTGTTTTGGAATCTGGTTTGGCAATTAGCAGATGTAAAAAAATATATGACGCCACGATTCAACAAAAAACAATTTGCCTTTAAATACGAGATGAAATTCTATTTAATATGCAACATTGTTTCTACTAGAAATTACATCATTAATTAGCTTTAGATCTCATTTTAAATATTTCTTTAAACGTTATTTAATGAAATAAAAGTCTTTAAGATGCTATCATTTACATTGTTTTATATTTTGTTTCTTCTGATCAATTTCCTTAATTGATATCCGTGTTTATGACGAATTCTTAAGCAAAAGATTCCGCCAACTGACTAGGCCGATTTTGTCGAAATTTTATGAAATAAATTTCCTTTTTCTTTTCTTAATCTTTTCCATTCCCCCTCTCAAAACTTTTAAGTAACTATTATCCATGCCATTAATCTATCTTATTAATTATAATGCATTACCACGTACTAAGTAATTTCATTGTCACATTAATATCCTCATAATCTGTAATGTTTGGAGGTTAAGAATTTGAAGTTCGTGCACTCCGTGAATACACCCCTGAAGTCTACAAGCAAGATATTTTTTCAAAAGTTCTTATAAAGGAACTAATACTTCAGTAAAAAAAAAAAAAAAAAAAAAAAAAAAAAAAAAAAAAAAAAACTTTTCAAAATAAGTTTATTTATATTTATAGAACTTTTAATGTGTTAAAACTTAATATATCTGTAACAAAATGCAGAAATTGTTTAATTCAGAACAAGATGCGATTGTAATATAAGAATTTGAATTTCTTTGTTTGCACCAGGAAAAAAAATAGTATATGGTAAAATACTTATCATTAAAGTGCTTGACATTCAAGAAAATACCCTTGCATCTATGTTTACTTAAACTGTCTTTGATTTAAAACGATTAGTAAAATAAGGATCATTTTAGAAAAATAAAGGATAACATGCAAAAATTTATTATGGAAACTGGAAGATTCGTTTATCCAGGTTAATAAGAAAGAAAATGTCACCGCCCTATCCACCATTTTCTTCTTTAACTTCCTAAGGAATGGAAGAATGATAATAAAAGATGAAAGAAAGGTAACGGATGACAGCTTTATTACAAACTGTAACAAGAATGGGTTGTCACATTGACATTCTGTTTGGCCTTTGAAGCCGAGGCTCGCAATTTTGAAGCGCAGTCAGAAAAAAGACCTGAGCTAGCATCTCTTCCCAAAATTCCACACCACGTCAGTCAGAATGTGTTTAGCATAATGTCAAATTTAATGTTCACCAGACAAATATATATGATGGATTCTTAGTGGAATGGGGTCTTCGGTCTCAAAACATGAGAAGCAATATGTCTAGTGATAAAACTTATCACTAGGTGCCACGGCATCCAATTGCGGAAGCAAAATCATTATCATCTATAAATTCTTGAATTTCTTTTAATGTCTATTTTCAGAAAAAGAGGTTGGTATTATATTGTTTTTTAAAAAAGGAACAACAAGTAAGATGGTTTTCCAGGTTGTTATAGGTTTCTTTATTTAAAAAAGCTTTACTAAGATTTCTTTAGAGTTTTTATATGGATGTAAAATATTATAAAGTTTTAAATGTTATCATAGAATGAAATCTTGGATTGTCAGACTTTTAGCCAATTGTTTGCTCACACTTTAAAATTAGAATACTATTTGATATTAAAATGAATAAACCTCAGGGTAAAATAAAACTCAGCAAAGTTGCATTTAATATTGTAATAGGCAATATTATATAACGCTCCCTAGATGTAATTGAAGGAACTTAATCAGTGTATTAAAAGGAAACAAATAAAATGCACTCAAAATAATGTGCTTATACTTAAAAAGTAAAATTAAAACATAAAATTTCATTAAATATATATCGGAGGATGGTGAGATTCAAGTATCTTATTTTTCGAAAGCCCTTATGTATATGTAAAAGTATACAAAATATTTAAACTATCTTTTTCCTTGATTTTTAATCATAATATCACTCAAAAATCAAATGAGAATGAAAATATTTACAAATGACTTACAATTACCGATATCACTAGTGGAAATTTGAATATTAGCTTTCATTACTGATCTCTTGAATTAACGAAACATCATGACTGATTTCCTAATTGATAAATTTATCAAAATTCTAGCTTGCTAAGAAATTGTAGTTGTCTGAAATCTTACAAAAATGTACAAACTCTCTAAAAGAATTGATAAACTTATGAAGAGAATTTCATCATTAAAAATAGAGATCAAATTAGGAATTTAATCAAATTTCAAAATTAAATTTAAATTATACTCCAGTTTGCATCTAGATATTTGTTGGTAATGATAAGTTTGATGCACTTAATGCGCTCCAATCTTGGTCTGTTTTTAATCATTTCATTTCAAAAAGTCCTTGTCTTTCACGAAATTATGCGCAAAAAGAGGGAAATGTTTCATAAGCAGTCAGTACTTACATTTCATTTTCATAAATCTTAGAACCGAATGCAAACAAATGCTATGTATATTCATTCTCGAATCTATACAAATATAGGATCTGGTAAATTTTTAAAAAGTGGTCGAAATATTGACAGCTAACGTCCAGCCGTTGTTGATAAAAATTAATTGATGGGATTATTAATATCATAAAACATGATATTTGTCATCAGGTTCAGTGTATTTTGAATATTTTTTGAAGGTTTAAAACTATAAGCATTACGTTTGATTATTCCCACTAAAAGAAATCCAGCAGTGTGAGATCTTGATCAAGTATAGGCGTTCATTACTTTTTTTTCGTAAATTCACCAAAGAAATGTGCAGATGCTTCTTACTATTTGAAGCATCTTTCCCCATCTTTAAATATGCATATTTAACATTCATTTTTCCTGTTGGAAGTTCATATAAAAACTATCTACCTCATAAATGAAAGAAAGATTTATTAATCTATTTACTAATAAATATAGTTAACGATAAATTTATATTTTGCTCCACATGCATTATCAAATACTTGCAATTTTATTCTATTGAATTAAATCATTATGCATGAAAAGGCACTGAATGTAAAAAAAGTGCATTGACAAAAATGATATATATATGAATATATGAAAATATATTGCATTAAAAAACAGGAGACTTCCGATAGTAACATGGATGTTTATTATTTAATTTAGGAAAATGTTATGCATGCTATTAATTGTTTATGTTAGTTGTGCATCTTATTTTAAGGGACACACTATATACTAGTCTTGAGAGAGTATTTCCAAAATGCTTTTTATATCAATGCAAATTGTTCTCTGTATATAATAATACAGTAATATAATTCACCGGCATAAAAGTGCATTACGGTAACTGGTCATAATTATAATACAATGCGTCTAAATCCAGTGCAAAATTTCCGACTAACAGATTAAGTAGTTTCCTAGGACCTTTGAACTGGGAGGGTGAGAGGGCTCAGGCAGTTTGATTAAAATATTGTTATTATTCTCAAACAAATAAATTTGTATAGTCTAAAAATTCTAGGAATTTTTAAATAATTTGGTGACTTTATAGGTAATTTTATCTTAAATAAGCTGGGTATCGATGTGCTTTATCAATTTAATTAAATTATTACAACATTTATATACACCGAGTGTTTTCTTAAATGACATTATGTGAAAACGCGAATACTATGCAGTAATGAATCTTAATAAATAAATATGTGTTTTCGTAAAATTAGTGAGATGAAAAGCAATAATTTAAAATAAATAATTAATATGCTGCTAAGTTAAAAGTATGATCAAATATCAAACTCAATTGATCATTAGTTTTTAACTAAAATTATAAAGATAACTTCATAATATGCAGTAGAGCCGCAAATTGCCTAAATCTGCCACTGCCTGAATCAATCTATAATTATGTATCCAGCGAAATTCTAGGAGACAATTCAAAATCGCTTATTCTGGGATGTAACAGTCGTTAATTGAGAACCCTAAAGGCCCATTCTCGTGGCAAGCGCATTTATAAGTTTGACATCTATCTCCAACTTATTTCTCCGATATAATGCATCCATCTGCTGTTCCGATTTCTCGTTTCGTAAGCCGTGTTGTTGGCAGTTGCTCACGTGCCCCGCGCAACAAAAGGCAAGCAGCAAGTGAAAAGCTTAATGAAAATGGAGGAAACCTTCGAGCGTGCAGCTGCATTCTCTGTCGCTTGAACTGTAAATCTGTCAGTTGCAAATGACCCTCAATCTTTTAAGGGAGAAAGCGAGATTCATTAAAATTCTCGACGGGTTCAAGTTGTGGAGGAATGCGGCGCAGAAATGGTGTACGGGATGAACAAAACAAATAAAGAGAGAAGCTTCTCTCCGGCGAGGAGATAAACTCACCTCGCGACCAGCTCAAGGCTGACAGGTGAACGCAGGTTGCCCGGATTGGCGCGCAAGCCCCGCGAAATTCGAACGAAATCCGATCCGTTTTTGCTTTATTTTTAAATTAACTTGTATAAAAAAAATTACATTTTCTATTAAAAAGCAGAACGTTATGTGGTAACATCAGTGATTGGTGTTACAAAAGTAAATGACATCAGTGGCAAAGCTTTATGTTTAGTCCCCTTTTCATATTCTGTGATTAAAAAGTGAAATGCTCACTAATATAGCTCCTTTGTGAGGCCCCTCACCAAGACTGACCTAATAGATATCTATGGTTTATTTTACTTTCTCGTATACGTAGTATACAGAAAATATAGTAATCGTCAAAAAATTCGAATTCGAGATTTTGACGAATTTCCATGTTTCAGACCACCCTGGGTTCGAAACACACATTTTTGAAAAATGTTCGTCCGTCCGTCCGTTTGTCTGCCTTCATTGAAAATATCCCAGAACAAATTTCCTCCCCTCAAAATCTGCAAAAGAAAATAAATAATACAAATAATTTTTACTTTCTCGTATATGCAGAAAGTATAGTAATAGCCAAAAAATTGGAATTCGAGATTTTGATGAATCTCCACGTTTTAGATCTCCCTGAGTTCGAAAAACACTTTTTGAAAAATGCTTGTCCGTCAGTCTGTCTGTCTGTGACAAAGTTAACTCTAATATGTGTTGTGCGAGTCGGTTAAAATTTGTTATATGGTTTTTACACCAAATTTGTGGATTTCTATCAAACCTTGAGTAAAATTTGTTCTGAGGAAGTCCGACTGTCCGGCTGTTCGAATATAAGCTAACACGATAATTATGAAACGAAGAGAGCTAGATAGATAAGATTCAGTAAATAGATTTAACATCTACAGAGTAGACGCCTGTCAAAAATTGAGCCGTGACTTAAATATAACAATTAGGGATAGAATTTGTGACTACAAGTGCAGTTTTGTATCAAATATTTGTTTCAATCGATTGAGAAAAACATCTCGAAAACACAAAATCGATTTTCAGATATTATTAATTGCAAGTCAGGAATTAATTGCTAAATAACCTTGTCAAGGATGACTCGATAAATTTAGTAAAAATGCTAAATTCCCATCAAAAGGAAATTACAGTGCGCAATGGAAATTACAGTGCGAGAGTGACATGCAAGGTGTTCTTTGACATAATAAGTTTATAAGAGAGTATGCGAGAAAGTTTGGGGAAGACCACTCCGTCTGATTACCTATTGTCATTGATATTGGAAGCTGACTTACATTGTTGGTTGAGAATTAGATTCAAGCTCGTGAAAAAGGGTCCTTACGAATTTTTATGACTTATCTTTTCAACTTTCAATCAGCACATCGATGGCAACACTATACCTTCAATGAGTATAGATTCTAGGGTGCCACCAATCTGATGGAATCTACGGAGTGTTCGCATTTGCTCCGTTTTTAGCCGTATATAAGGGATGTATTTAGGGGATGTGTTTATTTTGAATTTTTAGCCATGTATTAGCCATGTATAAGTCGTGAAAAACATTTTCACCGAATTTAAGTCAATAACAAATGGAGCAGAGGAGGGATATATGTCTTTGGCGCCAGTTACTTCAACTTCATTTTTGGAATTCTATGAATTTTGCCGCCCCCTTTTCCCAGTTGCGTAATGATGGATGGCACGTTTCGTTATGTTAACTTCTTCGCAAACAATTGACACACGCATGATAAATATAAAGCTGGATTATCATATAGATAAGAAAGACAACTTGGAATTTTTTTAAGACTTTCAAATTTGCTTTCCTGTTTTTCAAAGATGTTTAATTTAGAATTTAATTTGGCTTTTTAAGGATCATATACTTGAGCTTAAACTAAAATCGACTGTAATTTAATTTCACGAGTCTTATCCTTATATATTTTTTTAAACTTTTTTTTCATGCTTGAATACAAGAGTGGATTAAGGTTTAATTTCACAGTTGACACAATTGCTTGTGACTCTGTCGACGGAAAGATTCAGAAGTTAACGGCCCAAGAAAACTTTGCATTAAAATATTTCGATTTTGTTGAAAATGTTTTGCCAATTTTCTTTTCACCTTTTCTTTTTAAAACTGATACTTTTTTTTATGTACACGAGACACTAAAACTAACTCTCTTGAAGGGGAATTGGATTAAGATATTAGTTGTAATATCAGTTTTTCTCAATATTTTTAATTAAAAATTGGTAAATTAAAATTTAAAAAATGTATCTAATTTTAAAGGCTGGAAAGGACAAACGGAACAATAAAGATTGAATTGCTTAAGGACTCCTCTATGAATTATTCCGGCTCTGGGTAAATGACAATCCCGGATATGGTGAAATTCCTTCGTCCTTTTGTTACAATTAGCTTCAAGATGGAAAAAATGCGTTCTATTAGGCTTTCTTCATGCGACTTTCTTAGATTGACTACCATGCCTCTCCCACACACAAATATATTTTAAATCCCTAAATCCCTTTTCAAAATATATTTTATATCACTAATTTGCAGTTGCTAATTTTTTTAATGATAATATCAAAATTTTGTATAAGGAATAAATCGGTTTTTATTTCATGAAGGAAACGCATTATTTTTCGGTTACAAAGTATATAAAGAGAAAGTACTATAAGTGTCAAAAAATTTGAATTCGAAATTTTTACGAGTCTACAGATTTTAAAGCCTCCTATGACTGACATTTTTGGAGTTATGTGTCTTTCTGTCAATCTATCGATAACATGACATTTTAAAAACACTTTGAGCTGAAAGGATGGAATTGGGTATGCTGTCTTTACGCTCAGTTTGTGGATTTTAATCAAATTTCGAAGGAAATTCATGTGATGGAAATTGTATGTTTGTCTATTTAAGATCATGTGATGCAACAAAAAAAAAAAACTCTTTTAGTACAAAAAAAAGTAAAATATTAAAAAGGGGATCACATTTGTTTAGTTTCTAAAGAGTAGATCCGTATGAAATTTTAAACCAAATCCTTCAAGGGAGTGAACACTGACTAACAGTCCATCTGTGCATTCGCATGGATGTAAACTTAATAATTCAATAACGGAAAGATTTAGAAGCAAGAAATTTGATATATAGCTTTGTTACTTAAATTTTACCTCATGCAATCATATTTATTTATTTATTTTACTATATTAGGAACCACGAAAAGTTCATATGCAGGAATCTTAAAACAATAATCTGAACGCTCATAGCATTCCTAGCTTTGTCCAAGATAAAATTTTGTTGTTGTTGTTGGTGGTGGTGATGAGGCGAGGATAACACCTCTGGAGGGGTATATGAGAAGGCTTTGTGAAGGTCAGTCCTGCTGGATTCATTTAACAAAACTTTTGACTTCTTCATATATTCTTTGTATACGTAACTCATATACAAAGTTTAGAGAAAGTAATGTAGTCATCAAAAATTTCGAAATTTTTGTAAAGTATGCAAAACACACTTTTGACATTATGTCTCTCTATCAGCCAATGAATATAATAACTTAAAAACGCTTTGGGCTAGACGGATGAAATTTAAGATATGGATTTACAATCAAATTTGTAGATTTTTTTTATCAAATTTTGGACGAAATCAAGTCAGAGGAAGCCTGACTGCCGGGCTGCTTGAGTACAAGTGAACTCGATAATGACGAAACGCACGTAGTTCATTCAGTAGATAATGTCTGGCGAGTAGATTTAGCATCAAAGATATAGATTCTTAAAATTTTTTGAACCACATCTGTTTATGGGTTTACCGTCTGTAGATCTGTATTTTCGCATGCCTTTTAAATGGGTTAAATAATAGAAGGAATGACTTAAATCAATGTAATTCGATGTGTTATCTTTTGATTACAATTGTAGTTCGGTGTCAAATGTTGGTTTCATTCAATCTTCTAAAAGGCTTTTATAATAGATTCAGTAAAAAAAAAAAAAAAATACGCCAATGATCTGCATTTCTTAATTATTGCTCGATAATATCATGCTAATCACTTCTCATTCTGTGCCGGATTTTGGTTACTGTATTGATTTGTTTGTCAGTATTAGTTAGCTGCTTAATGGTTTCGATGAAGTACAAAACTCTCATGTGCGGTAATTTGAAAATAAAAATCTGAGCACTCATGACATTAAAGGATTGTCAAAGTCCGTAATTCTATGCTGGGGAGGATGGGGTAAGACCTTAATTGAAGAGTCTGCTACAAAGTTTGGGGTGAATATTCCTCCTGGTTATTTCATTTCTCCATGCGCGAAGTCGCATCATGAATGTTAAGAATCAATTTATTACCTTATGAAGTCATTTGTCAATTTATGTCAATTATAGTCAATTTATAAATCAAATTTTGCTATGCAGCACAGAAGCAAGTGTTTTTGTATTTTTCATTAATTTGTTTCCAAAAGAGTATGTAAAAAAAATAATAATTCAAATAATCAAACAATATTAATCACATAGATCAGTGAGATAATAATAACAATAGTAATTAAAGAAATATTGCAATTTTAATCTTAAAGTCGTAATAGCTTGACATCAGAATGTCGGGTACGAGATTCAATTTACTAAAATATTACCTTCTAAATTGACTTCTAAACTTTTACATCTGTAAAGATTAAATGTGTTACGTTTGAAAGTTTTCAGAAGAGATTACGTCTTCTATATCGTTCCTTTCATTTGATCATGATTCTTATTTTTGATTTCCATTGAAAATTTTCAAAATATCAAAGTTAACCATTTAACTACTAATTCATTTTACTTTCTATTTAGCAATTATATTTCTTTTAGGGCGAGCACGCGCACGCACACACACACACACACACACACACACACACACACACACACACATACACACATTCACTATCTCTCTCTCTCACACACACACAGACACACACACACACACACACACTTTCTCTCTCTCACACACACATACACATACACACACTATCTCTATCTCTCTCTCTCTCACACACACACACACATACACTCTCTCTCTCTCTCTCTCTCTCACGCACACACACACACACTCTCTCTCTCTCACACACACACACAAACACACACTCTCTCTCTCTCTCTCTCACACACACACACACTCTCTCTCTCTCTCTCTTACACACACACACACTATCTCTCTCACACGCATACACACTCTCTCTCTCTCTCTCTCTCTCACACACACACACACACACTCTCTCTCTCTCTCTCACACACACACACACACAGACATACACACTC
>JAPMOR010123148.1:0-38272 GCA_026543865.1 Argiope aurantia
GTAATTTATTTTTGAATTTGATTTATATAGTTAAATACTTGGTATCCAAGCACATTCGTTTATGATAGCTTTGCACTTGCAAATTATGGATAGTGTAATTCCCGCGCTCATGAAAAGTATATTTCAAAAAGTTTAGTCATAAATTAAAATTGTCCCATTGATTTCTGTTAACATTTCTTAATCTGTTTTCAAAGTAATATTTTTCCTGATTAAAATTACATCCACTTCTGTTTGTTGAGAATTCTCTGATTTTTATCCAAATTATATATTTTTTTAATTGCTTTCAATGAAAGTCAAATTTTTTAAAAGGTTGAATTTTATTTTATCGTATGAAGGGAAACGCTTAACAAAGTTTTAAAATATTTATAAAATGTGGTGGTATGTAGATTATTATGATCTGTGCAGGAAGCAACAGGACGAATGTTTTTGGAAACATTTCTTTAATAACCACAATCACACACTAAACAATTACAAACACAAAGACAAGACATTCACGCGCGCGCTTCACAGTTCAGCATCACATCTCATTCTCATTACAATCGCAATGCATTATGGGATTACATATGGGATGGCTTAATCAGGTATCGCCATCTAGTATCCAAAAGAGAAGATAAGTGTAAGGAAACTGCTACAAAAATAGAATTGAAATTGGTGAAAATTTCTGATAAAATTTCATAATTTTTAAGGTTTAAACTAGCATAAATTGTAAAAGTTTATCGAAAATGAAACAAGTTATTATCATTTTTATCATAACTAAAGATAGTTCAGTTACTTTTTATTAGTTTTACTTCAAAAGAATTTTTTTTGATATCCTTCTTTAGCATTCTAAAGACTAAAAATTAAATTGCTAATTAATTCTAATGTCTAATTTATTTTTCTAATTCTTTCTAATTGCTTTCTAATTAATTCTAATAATATAAGAAATTACTATCGTTGTTTCACAGTTATTGTAATTGAATCACATATAATTGATAGGTCATACAATATTTCAATTACGGTGTTTAATTTAGACATATATACACATATTTGTTGTAATAAAAATCTGATAAATTCTTTTATATAGTTTTATATCCTTAGCTCAAAATGAACGAGTGTTGTTTTACTGCAAATGCATCCTCGCTCAATCTTAATTGACTTTATGTTTTATCTGATGAGATTAAGTTCATATTGAACTGATTCTGAATTTAATTCACACTATAAATATGTACCTATCATAAATGGATAATTTAGGAGTAATTTTTAAATTGTCTGACAATTGAACATTAGCTCGGGAAATCCTCTGCAACGTCTTAATTCTTTATACATGAAATATTAAGATATCAAATTCAGTTGATTGGATTTCACAACATATTTACTGATAAATTATATTCTCAAATACTGAGATTTCGGTTTCTTAAATATGATGGTATTGAAAAAATTATTTTAAGTACACTAAAAGGACAACGAAATTAGTCAGATAATTCCGAAGGAATCGTTACATCTTAAACTGCTTGTAATCATTCAACAACTTTTCAATAGTATTGTTGGGTTCACGCCAAATAGAATTCGAACTGTTCTTGAGACAAAAAGAGGCACAACATTCTACTAGACAGGTTAAAATACTTCGCATAACTAGTTCAACAGAGTAGATTAAGTTTATGAACTATTTCCAATAAAATAGCAGCAGACTAATTTAATATATAATAAATTAAATCTTCTTTTTCTTATCGATTATTTTCTTTCAGATCAAAAAATACGAATGAAATATTTTTTTTAATAACTGACGTAATCAAGCTGCCTTTAGGTTTCAAAAATTTTCGGTGAACGTTTAATAGAAATGTGTTCTTTCTGTGGTTTAAAGTAAGTCATTAAAATAAAAATGATCTTGAACTAAACTGTTCTAATATTAATTAAAAACGAACGGACGGCTGTCAGCTATTTTAAGTATTTAATTACACTCCTGAAATAAAATAAAAAATGCGGTGGAGAAAATATGTGCCTTCAACGAAGAACACACATAAAAAAATATCAGAAAAAAATATCTCGGATTACTAAGAAACTTCTGAAATGCGATAACAAAACTAATTAAGGATTTATTTTTTGCTTAGAGCTGCTAAAATTCAAGACATAATTAAAGAAAATAAGTACTTGGTTATATTTTGAAAGGTATTTGTTATCAACTCTAAAGTGCACAGGAAGGAATTTGAAGGACGGGAAAAAAGTTTAATTTAAACGAACAAGGATTAATTTCCATGTTGTTTTGCACATTTTAAATTGCTACTTCCCTGACTTTTTTTTCATAAACTTCAAAACTTCTTATTTATACGGACTTAAGGAACGAGTGAGGTAATCGGTATAAAATAACAATGGAAAATTAAGTACTTTATAATCTATCATAATCTAGCTATTTTTATTAAGAACAATATAAATATATATGATTCTGCTAGATGGTCTGTTTTTTTTATGTTTCGCTGTGAGCAAATTATTTTATTTTAAGAAAAAATTCCCCCACTTCTAACAAGGTATGACAGCTTATTTTATGTAAGTTATGGTTGGTAAACTTAGATAATAAAACGTTTACGTCTGTTATTCTTTATCGGAGAAAATGTATAAAAGCATGAAAATAATCTTGAATTATAACCATTCCGTTTTGCTAAATAATTTGGATTATTTTTTAAACGTGGTTTTATGTAATTTAAAATTATGGAAATATGTACTCCCACGTTTTAATTTGTTTTAATAATTATGGTTGAATGTATATGGAGAAAAGTTGTTATTCTTTGTTGTTCGAAGATTATTATCCACAATATTTTATCTTTGCATTATTTAAATTTCATGAAATTATGCCTGCTTTTTATTAATATTCTGAATTGTATAATCACTCTAGTTTGACTTTTTTTAGAAACTAAGAAGATATTTGAATACATATTATTTTATTCATTAAAAATGCAAATATTTTATTTTGTTGTACTGTAGCAACAAGGAAATCAAATTAAATACCATATGAACTACTGATTAAGTTTGCTGTTACAAATAATTTATGCAGGCTTTAAAAAAATATCAACACTCACTTTCACTTTTTTTCATATACCAACATTCTGATGTAGTGGATAGTGTTTCGCTAGCATAAAAAAGTATTTAGCTGAAGAAGAAAGAATTGTATATTAATCAATTTTGCGGTTTATTTAAGCGCCTGACAAGCAAATGCTTTAAAAAATTATTTATGATGGGCTTGATAAAAATAGTTTATCTAAAAATGTCAACATGAAAAATATTAATTTTTGAAATTTCTTTTAAGCATTTTTTTCTACGTTCCATATGCCTCTCAGTAAAAAAAGGACATAATTGAAAGAAAAGAATATTTTTTGATCAATTTCGATGTTTGTTATTTCCATCACCATCTATCTTAATTTCGAAATGCCTCAGGAAGGGGAATAAATACATTTTTCACATTAGAATATAATTTTTTCGTTATTAGGTATGAACATGTTATCGCATGTTAATATTAGAAGTGTAAAAAAAAAAAGAAATATTCATTATTACGAACAATCCATTTTTTCATCCTGAAATTTAGGAAAATTTAGGAAAATAAGATAGACGGTATAAAATGACCATATGATGATTTTCAGTATAACTTTAATTCAACGGTTAACGCATTGTAGTGGTTTATAAAAACTATCAAATGAATTCGTGACATGATAAACAATTTCATCCTCAAAGGAATTGCTGACCAAATTCATGTTAATATGGTAACATGGAATTCCTTCCACATTTTGGAAAGTATTGCATTACTTTTCTTTCCTATATCTGTAGCGTGAGATATTAGTATAGACATTGCAAAAAATGGTCTAGGATTCTACATTAGATTCCACTGTGAAGTCTCCGAATATACAGAATTTAGATAATATTACTGTACATTAAGCATTATGAAACTACATTGTATGGCTGCTATACGTTAAGTGCCATCCAATCACCTGTCACCTGTGGTTCACATCTGCTGTCTAATGTGTTTCAACCATCTCTCAAATTAAACGACCGCTTCTCCACTACAGTTAAATACAGCAAAGAAAGGATAATCTATTTAGAGAGATAGTCAAAGACATCAGTCATGAAATGTAACAATTAACATGTTAATAGATTATAAAGTGTCTTCACAAACGGAATGCTAAATTTTTTAAAAGTCTCAAGTTCAATTTATGTTTGGAGATCATTTCATCGTTTGCAGAAGAGAAAAAAATCTGAAATCATTGTATTTAATAATGGGTAGTTGATGTCAGATGACCAGATTGGTTACGTTTATCCATAGCAAAATCATCCATGATATGCATTGACAACTCAGTAGCAAATAAATTATTTTATTAATATTCTTCCAGATATCTCTATTGGGCATACATGTTTTACGCATAAGTATTTAATTTTTTTGTGAAACCGCAACCATTTGTAGTACTTGCCAAACGCACTATTCAATTACATACATTTTTTAATATAACGGTTTTATTTAATGATCTATTGGGGGAAAATCCCCCACTGTAATATCTTTTTTTGCAATCGATTGGCTTCTTACATCATGTGATTGTTTTTATCTTGTACCACTTGCTTTTAAATACTTTTCCATTTTTTAAATGATTTAGTCATAATTTAGAACTTTACTCACAGTAATTTTACATTACCATATGTTCATATATTCACCATGCGTTTGGCTCAGAATGGCCATGTTTGGTTTTTGTGCCATTAAAATCCAACTCCAACTCGATATATTTCAAACAGAAGATTGAAGATTAGAGTTCAATTTCTATTGCAAATCCATTACATATTAAGGACTCGAGAAATATGGCTTCTAATCACACATTAGCAAGTTCATTTGGAACGAATGTGAAGACTATGTACTGTCATTTTAATAAATGTTGGTTCTATTCAAGCCAAACTATCTGCACTTTAATTAAAGAATTAACTCAATTTTCTGCAGTGGAAAAAAAGATCGCGATTTTAGAATATAGTAAAGTGAAATAAATTAAATGACATGCTTAGTTATGTTTGATATGCGAATGTGATTGCAAAGATATTCACGATTTTAAAGCCCGTGCCACTTTTAAATGGACCATTTATCTTGAAACACAATCAAGGATGGATTTCGATTCAAAAAGGATGAATAACGCTTTTGATTATATTTTTTCTGATACCAAATATACGACACAAGACGACCGTTTTATTTCATTTATGAATATATATATATATAAAATGAAATTATTTGACTGTTATTGATCAGTTTAAAGTAATCAAATTATATTTTTAACCATAAATTAGAATACTTTAGTATAATATCAAAATAGTAATTAATATCGTCCAACGATGGATGTTTAATTTTTGACTCAACAAATTCCATGTTTATAAACGGTTTATAATTTTTAACTATTCACATTGAAAATTAATAAGATTCTAACCAGGTATTATAATAAAATTATGTTATGCTATTACTCAAATATTGATTACTTTGTTCGAAAACAAATAGTACCCTGAGTTTTCACAAATAGAATCAGTAATCTTCTTATGCGGGTATAAAGTTCAGCGTAAATACACATTAGGTCCAACATATTTCGCTGCATTTATGTATTTCACCGAATTCAGCGCTGAAAATAAAACCATATTCGAAGGGATTTACGTTCAACAAAGACAAAAACGTCCATTAAAACTTGTTACATTCCGTACATAGCAAATAGAGTTTGAGACGAATCTATTACATAATGCAATGTTCTCTCTCTTTCGTTTTTGCATTAGCGATCAAACTCTATCCGAGACAGTTATTTATTTATTTCGCGTCCTTTGTATCAAGGATATAATAATCCTTTAAAAGTATATCTCCTGAGAGAGGAAGGAGGGGATGGGGAGGACGACGCAGATAAAGAATCCCATCTTAACCGTAAAGAGCAGTTACAATTCGAAGTCCTCCCCCAGGCGAGCAGTGTTCGTAAGATGAGTCTAGCTCCCTTGCAATCGTGTTTCGAACTGGGTCATTTGTATTTATTTTGTGTTCGTTCGTTCATTCCGAGATGAAAAAAAAATAACAACACCGACCAAAAGAGTAAAAATAAATAAAGAGAAAGGAAATGGGAAACTGAAGTGAAGTGCTGCTGAAAGGGAAATCAAAATAAATAAATGTCCGTCCTGGCTTCGGAAATTTGCTCACGTATCGCAGATGGCTTTGAATTTACGACGCTTTGTTACCATGGTCCTTCTTTTTTTTTTTAACCCCCTTCGAAGTATAAAATTCTTACGTGCCAAAAGCTTTAACTTACAGTAAATCGAAATAGAAAACGTGCGATATGAAAAGTCGAACGATGTAGAATTAACTTTTATTTTAAAGATTCGCCATTTTTCCTTGAAAAGTGTTGCAACATTTAAGATTCCTTCTTTTCCTTGATTTTTAAAGTAAAAAACGAAAGAAAGAAAAAGTTTATCTGCGGTTAAATATCGCTTTGCTGATTCTAAAATGGTGTCTTTCGTTAAAAAGGATGTTTTTAAAAATCGTTTGCTTTTGCAATGGTTTCGAAATGTTCCTGCTGTTTATTTTAAGAATTGTGGAATAATTTATCATTTATTTATCTTAAAGGAAGAATATATTTTGGTATTTCTGGGTTGAAAAATCTTCTTCAAATAAATTATAAAATTAATTTAAAGTTCACAAAATATTTAAAAGTCTAAAATTTATGATTTCATATTCTTAAAATATAATGGACTGTTACACTTTTTTAACTATTTAACAACTACTGCGTTTGAAATGAAGTGAAGATACTGAAATGAAGTAAAGATGTAGAAGTGATTAATAAAAAAATGCATTTCATAAATGATTTTTTTTTAAAAAAATATTGCATTTTCCTCTTATAGAACTTTGAAAATTATTCATGTATTACTTCATTTTAAAGACACGTATACACAAATCGTCCAGCGTTTTCTGTATACGTGTACAGAGAAGATATTTATAAAATAAACATCTATAAATATTCTATAAAAATAATAATTTAAATTTAAATTTTAAGTAACTCTTCCAAGAGTAGCATTACATCTTCCATTTTTTTCTACGCATTTATTTCTAAAACAATATATTTCCTATGTTTAAATATTTCATATTTACTAAATGGAATTTTCTGGAGCTAACTGACGAAAAAAATTCCAAGAACATTCAAAAGTTTACTTTATTTTGGGAAAAAATTTCAGAATTCTGAATTATATTTTATTGCGCTGTCGGAAATAAACTGTTTTATTCTTTTTTATTTCTTCAAAAAACATTTTTAAAACATTTTATAAAGACTTCTTAAATCAGTATTTTATTTATAACTTATCAAATTATGAAACTGATAGAAGAAAAATTGAAAAGAATTATATGGAAAGATAATTCATTAAACAAAATTGAATAAAGACATTGAGGAAACTGTCTGAGAGAAATACATCCCTGGATGTTTTGAATCCCCTTTTCTACTTCTTCCATAAAGGCTTTCAAGTTGTTCGTAAGGTTATTATTTCAATTGAATTTCATTGGTTTTTGCTAATAAAATATGCAGAACAATATCTCGCTTATTTCGGAAATTATCATTGTCCAGAATGAAAAACTAATATATAAATATTAATTTAGTTTTGATTTTTATTTAGTATGCCTTTTATTCATTCGAAATAAAAGGCAGGTAAAAATGAATTTAAGTTATAGAGAATTAATTCTGTGTGAACAAATGATTTTGAGAAAAAAAAATTCTTTTAAAAGCTGAAGGGGAAAATTTAAATTTCTGAAATCGTTGAATAGCGATCATTTTCAATAAAGAAAATGCAATCACATTTTTCTGTGCCATTTTTCAAAGAAGTGCAGGTTTTTTAACTTTAGAAATAAATTCTTAGAAGTCACGACTATGTCTGGAATGAGATTCTATTGTAATCATCAATTCTTATTTGTTGTTTTTTAGTGTTAGTTTTTTTAGTTTATCATTGAGCAAATGAATATTATTTTTTTACGTTAAAGGATATTGGAGACTCCGGTCCTAAAGTCTGTACTTTGATAAGATTCACGATTTGTTTCTTCTATCTTGAAATAAACAATTGCTGGATTCTTTGGCCAATCACTATGCATAAATAATTCCTACTTAAGATTCCTATTGTGCTAAAACAAATCAAATATTTTAAAAATTATTAGTAATAAACTGTCAAATAGTATTTATTATTAATTTTTACTTACTGTTACGTAAAATATTTATTCTTGTTCAGTTCCCCTAGAGACTTTGGAATGATTTTTCACGATCTTGCTATTTTATTTCATTTGTTTATATAAAGGAAAGATGTTGTTACAAAATGGTGTTTAATTTTGAAAAACTGATCAATTAAAAAAACCCTGTTAAGTAATAAAATTTTTATCTAGAAAAATCTGATTGGTTTTTAATGTTAAAGAAGGGTAAAAATGGCTTTTTTGTGATAGCATGTTTCGAAGTTATTGTAAAAAAACGTAAAATTCAATTAATTTTCAATAATTAAAAAAAATAGTTAAAACTATGAAATCCTTTTACGCCCGAATTTCTGACTACCTAATAAATAAAAATGTACTGAACTTAACAGTTTTAAGTCCTATAGTTTCTCCTGCAGACCGTATTGAACGATTTTTGTATAACAATTGACACAATTTGCAGCCTATATACAAGCCGACAAATATTATCGTATTAAAAACATTTTATACATCCTAGTCTTGCGTTGTCTTCTTTTTTCAAAATTATATGTATTTTTTCTACGTTGATATTATTGTCATAAGTTCTTGGACAAGTCTTAACGTTGAATTCAAGGATCTAAGGAAAAAATTCAAGGATCTTTAATTTAGTCTTATCGGATCTTGAATTATGAATTCAAGAACCGATATTATACTGGCCAATTGTTCAATTTCTGTTCTTGGCCAGATATCTTCTAAGGGGTCTGTTGCGTCATTTTGACGAATGCGTTCTAACTCGGAATTTATTTTGCACATCTAAATGTGATTGACCAAGCTTACATGCTAAAACAGACCTTATATACTTTCAAAACTAGGCTTTAATCAAGTTTTTTCAAACATGGCTGATACCATATCTTACTCAGTTATATACCATATGCGCTATGTATGAGTGAAATAATTGCAATCTGTGAGGTTTAGAAGTTTAAATTTTCTTATTTCTGTATGATTTGAAATTCTAGTGAGAAAAGTGGCATTTGCATCATCAAAGTCAAAGTAAACCAACATTCCTATTCTAACAATATGATATCAAATGAACAGAGCAGAAGGAAAAGAAAGAAAACAAATAAATGATATATTAAAAGAACACCTTTTATTACTGCACTGAAACTTTTGTTTTAATTATTTTCTGTCTTGCAATCTTTATTTCAGTATTCATTATTAAAAATATTTTAGAATATTGAAATCCTTTTAAGTTAAAATTCTAATCAGGTGGCATCATTCATATAGAATAAAAGCTGAATGAAATTAATTTTTTACTAGCTGATAATTATAAAAAAATATTAAAAATGAGTTTCAATGTTTGAAAGAGTATAAAATTTTAAAACTTTAGCACATGAATAAAAATCGAATTTAGCATCCTTCTTTACTAACTTGAAGCAAACTAAGTTAAATAAAAATACATTAAAAACGAAAGTACGGGCATACTAGATATTAAATTAAATTTAACAATGTATTTGAATTTTTAAATTTTTAAATTCAGAAACCTATCTGAAAGGATTAATATCACTGTTGCAGACAGTTTATTGCAAATTTTTCTCGGAATAATCGTATTTTCTAGAAAAAAAACATAAAGAAATGTTTATATATAAATAGAACTTTAAATTTAAAACGATTTCCATTGCCTATTTATAAAAATATATTCACCAATTTATGCCAGCTACATAAACAGTAAAATACTTTCGAAATCTTCATGATACAGATATCATAAAAACGATTTTGGATACATTTTCAAAGAATGGTAAAATGACATTCTCAACTGGATTATCGTGTGCATTAAATAAATAACAAAGGATATCTTGCAGCGTAAAGGGGAAAAAAAAACTTTCAAAACGCCAATGTTGTTTCTATGGAAACATATGTCATTATATACATTTACTTTGGAATCTAAACGCATTTGCACAAAATTCTTCTGTCCTTCTCAAAGAAAGCATTAAGTTTTATCGAACGCATTTTTCGATAATGAACATGCATTCCTATAAAATACAGTAGTAAGATTTTATACAACGGTTTGTCTGTATATTTCTTTAGAATAAGTACTTAAGTTTCGGAAATCGTGCTCCACAGCAATAACACTCAGAGAGGAAATTGGTCTCTTTCCTTTCTCTAATGGTTTCTCAGGCGTAAGACACGCCCCTACAGAAAGGAACACTGCTGTATCTTGTTATTTTTTAACAGAGAAGCGGGAATAACAGGAGAAGGTTCTTTTCAATTTTATCGGATTTATTGGTTTTATATTATTGATTTTTACAGAAGATTTACTGTAATACGATCTTAAATAGCTCTCGTGAACGAAAAAGGATATTTAAGAATTTCGGGGGGAGGGAAGGAAATGCTTATATTTAGATGAGCTTGAGGAAAGTAACAATATATTCATACAATTCCTTTAAAAATATATTTAAAAAATTGTGTTATCATATTGCCTAGCTAGATAAATTAAATGAATATAAAACTTTATTTGAGAATAATTTCTTATTTATTTTACAGTAAGGAATAATTATTAAAATATTACTTCAGAAATTTTCATGTTTATGAATTTTTATTTAAATAAAACACCCTAAAATATTAAGTTGAATAGCTTCATATTCAAATTTTTAATGTCATGTTTAACATTTAAGATACTTAAAGCTTTTTTGTGTTTTGATTAAAAAATCCCAATGTGCATTTAAAATCCTTTTTTTTAATTTATAAACTTTCGAATATTTTCAATAAATAAAATATGTTATACTTTCTAAAAATACAAATAAAATTTGAGAGTAGAATCAGGAAATATGATTGTTAATGCATCTACACAAGATTGTAAATATGAGTCTATAATGGAAATTTAAAAAAAAATGCGTTCAGTAATGAAACTGATTATTAAATTGTGCAATGCTTTTAAAAATTTGGTTGATTTAATAAATAGTATATATACTATATATTTATAATATAAAATTGAAAAATTTACTTTATTTTGCTTGATTATATTTAAGTGATTAATGTGTGATTATCAGATCAAATGAGCTTACTTATTTTTTTCGATTTTTAGAACAAATTCATCAAATATTATATATTGTTAAAAATATTTATGTATTTTTTTTCTATTAGATTGACAGAAGCTTTTCAACTAATATTAGGATCCTCAAACTATTGTAAAATGCTCAAAACAAAATGTAAAATGTTTTTTGTTTCTTTTGCATTTAAAAATAGATATAAAACCGTATTATTTGTTGGTAAAAGGCTACATTTACAGAATATTAAAAATATATTAATATTCTTAATATGGGTAACATAAATAATATTTTTTTTTAGTTAAAAGAAGCTATTATTAAGAACTATTAATGAAATGGAATGCACTGATGATCACAGAATAGAACAATAAAGCTTTTTAGATGCATTAGTCTTTACTAAAAATAAACCATGGTCACTTGAAACTTGGTTATGATGGAAAATGTAATAATCTTATAATAGCGAATAATTGTTCTAAATTGATAGAAGACATTTTGTAAATGCTTCTCCGCTATCATCTATGGAACCACATCCGTGAAGATTAGCCACTGATCGAATAAAATGCAACAAGATGAGTATGTAATGGGAACTCTTGTCTAAATCGTTTTTAAAATGCTTTTCTGTGGTTTTTCTCCGAAGTTATAAACAAACCGCATTTTTTTTTTCCGGCATCTACTTTTTCAGTGGTAATGGCATCATGTTATTTACAGTTTCTTCTTTCCTTTTTTAATCTTGTTGGTATTTTTTTATTCTATTTTGTCCATCAGAGCAAAGAGGGCGTTTTCTTTTTCCTTTTTTTTTATCTTGTTGCATTGTAGTGTAAGCTGCAATTAGGTAGATCCGTATGCCATCAAGGAAGGAAAAAGTCCTAGGTGGCGCTTTTGGATAAACCTTGATATTGGCGAAAGGTTTATCCGAAATAGCCTGCCGACATCCTGGGGCGAATGGAGGTTGCTGTTGAAAGAGAAGCTTTGACGACTTTCAGTTGATCTTTGAAAAAAAAATATTTCAGCCGTTTAGGTTAATGCTTGGAAGTTTTTTGTGATACATCTTTTTATTGCTACAGTAAGAAAAAATAAACAAACAAATATGCTTCTCCGGTGTTTATTTCACATTATTCTGGCGCATAAACAGTTTAAATGTTCCAAATTCATTGTCATTTTTTATTTACAAACAACTTTATCTTAGAACAAAATGGTTTGGCTCTTCTTTAAAAAAAATTATATTGCTTTTAAAACGAAATCAATTTACAATGGAATGTTTACGTTTATAAATGGATACTTGCATGGTTAATAAAAATGAATTCGAAACAATGAAATAAAGCATGAGGTATAGTTGCACAATACTATTTTATATTTTTAATGATTAACACTATTTTTTTTTAATTTTTATATTTTTTATGGAATAAAAATTTTCTCTGTTGAATAGGTCTTTTATGCATGCTACATATGCTTAAAAGAATTTCGTCGCATAAAATATATAAAAATATATTGGAAAGGTTTACTATATTTTTATATCTCTAGCATGTATGAAAATATAATATCTTTCTTCTTTTTTCAAACTCGTATATATGAAAACTAATCGCTGGTTTATTTATTTTCTGTTTTCACCCCTAATTAAATTATATTAATTATATGACTATTATTACTTACTTATATGGTATTAACATTATCTCATAAAAAAAGAATATATATCTGAATATATTTATTTATAACATTCTTAATTACATAATAGATTTTAATTATGATTAACTTCATATTATTCATGAATTCAGACACAAGGTGTAAGCAAGTAAATGAAGTAATTAAAATTATTGTAAATATTTATCTGTTCATTTCTGTTCAAACTTAGATTACGTATTTTAAATATTGTATTTATTTATTATTCATTCTTATATACATAATAAATAGTGACAACTATTTTAAATTCTTCGTCTACTTACTTCACCATATAATTCTCTTTTCTCTAATATTCATCAATAATAATAATATAATCATAATGGAAAAAGTATTATGCAATGAAGTTTACATATATAACAATATTGAATCTTTAATTCTATATTTCAACTTGTATCTTGATGTATCTGCATTTACAGTTAGAAATACATATTTCCATTACCTATACTTAGTATCGTATTTACCATCAAACCATAAAATGAAATTTATTCATTGAGTTTTATTTATTTATTGAATATTGACATCATCAAATACTTTATTTATGCAATAGTTGTATTAATCCTCGCAATTTTAAGGCCTATGATTTATAAACTATTTCCTATCATATAGGAACTCCCATGTTAAAATATATAACATGCAGAGAAAGCACAGAATTTTTTCACTAGAAATTAGCAATCACAAAATAGATACTCATCACTAAATATTAATGAATGCGTTCTGTTTAATATGACCTATTAACTGTGATAAATTATTAATAGAGCATATGTTATTACTAATGTTAAATTTCCCATTCTTGATACCCTTTCATGCTAAAATAGAACTTTGTTGTTGAAGTATTTACTAGCTTATATGTTTTTATTTTAGAAAGATAAGGAGTTTTATTTTCAGCCTCCCTTTCCCGTTTATTTGCATGTTTTTAGCATAAAAGGCGTATCAATTTTTCTAGTTTGTATCGAAATTTACCAACATTTAAAATTTAAAAATATATCTGAGACGTGAAAGTGAAACTATGTTTGAAGTGGTATGCATATTTACATACAAGTCACAAATGTGAATTTATTCTTTTCCTAGCTTGACATTTTTTGTGTTTGTGTGTGTGCTACAGAATGACGAAAGAAGGGACACGAAATCCGCATAAAAGTATTCGAATTCAACTTGAAACAAAGGGTAGTTGAAGATATTGAGCTATAAAGGAGATCTTTTGTTGACAAAAAGCAAATCGAAACAATTCTTGAAGAGTTTGAAGTATATATCCGGGATTTTTATTCTATTTTTTTCTTTTCGGAAGGTCTTTGAAAATTCAAAATAGGACAAGAAGCTAGGATTATTTTTTTTGTTTTTGTTTAAATTACTCCCCTTCTTTGGAATGTCTTGCTTCAGCATTTTTATTTCAAAACCTGTCGAAGAATTTCTGGAGAAATGTGCTTTTTCCTTTGAAGGGTCATAAATTAAACTGTAAGGAAGGTATAAAAGTGATGTCCTTTAAATTTGAAGACGTTTTACGGGATTTTGAGAAGATTTAAGGCTGTGATAAGGATGCATAAGATACTTGGAAATGTCATTTTTCATTTTGCTGAATACAATATACTGTTTTACTTCTAGGAGCTGAACCTTCATAAAATTCCTTTTTTGATATATTTTTTTTATATATCCACATTACACTCTAACTGCATAATTTAGAATTTACTACAATATGCCACAGCAAGGTTTAATATACGAGTACAAAGTACCAATTTCAAGTGAAAGAATATTCTTTAATGCCTCAATTCAATTCAATTTTATGAATTCTTATATATTAGAATAAGAATTCTTATTAGAATTTAGAAACAAGTCGCTTAATAATGAGCAGCAGACAATTCATTTATTAATTTTAATCAATCCGGAAAGGGATTCGTTATTGTAAATCATGATCAATCGACTTTAACGGTATTGGAAGTGACAGATTGTTCTCACACTTAACTTTCAAACATAATTTTCACACCACATAACTTTCAAATTGTTTCACAAGGGACAATGGCATTGGATTGAAATCCAAAATGACAGATTTTCTTTGAGAAATGATTTTCCTTTTGAGTCCACAATCAATCCCCTAACTACTGCAAATCTGGGCACAAACAAAGAATCAAGAAAACATATCTTTTATTCGTAACTATACTCATCAAA
The DNA here is from genome assembly GCA_026543865.1 of Argiope aurantia. Taxonomy (NCBI): domain Eukaryota; kingdom Metazoa; phylum Arthropoda; class Arachnida; order Araneae; family Araneidae; genus Argiope; species Argiope aurantia. The sequence goes on from JAPMOR010123148.1 coordinate 15,040, forward strand.
TTTTTACATCACTATCACCATATGAGAATATTCTTATATATTGATTAGGTTATTGGTGAGAGATTCGACATCCACTATGGATCTAGTCATTTATTTCTAATTGGGCAACCGCTTAGAACTGGTAGAAGAGGATTTTATATGTGCAATGCGTCCAGTCATGGTTTTCCAGAAAGTTGCCTGGGATTGCCAGGCTGAGACGATTCGATTTGCACAGTGCATATACGCACAGTATGAGGAATTTTACAATATATCTGTTAATTATACATTATTTGTCTTTAAGATGATGGCATCTGCTTTCAATTTACCGAATAAAAGTTACGAAACCCAAATATCCTTAATAACCATTACAGAATTATATGACTTTTAAAAATATGTATTCTAAATCCTTAAATACAAGTAAATTAATGTAATTAAATATGTGTTTATTAATGCAGCTGTATAAGAGTAAGGACTTTAAAGACATTTTCCCTTGATTCTTAATTCATAATTTATCCCCAAACATCGGTGAAATAAGCGCATTTGCGAATGCAACGCCCAACCGTCCAAATCCCAGCAATTAGGTGTGCATTCGAGAGAGAGAGAGCGATCTATTTTAAGATGAAGGTTCCACATTTTCGCATTATTTCTACACAGTTCTCCGATTCCCACCGCGAAGATTTTGCTGTGATTTATGAATGACCCGACAAATCAGAAGGGATTCGATTTAGATATTATCTCAGGATTCGGATTCGCTCGCTAAAGGGTGATCTGTTAATCTGAATCAAGAGTCAAGATCCCCATTAAAAGAAAGGGGACTTGCTGCAAAAGTGACGAACTGCGTCTTGTCGCCCCATTCCGGTGTGGTGCGGAAATTATGGTACGTCATTTCAACTTTTTTCTCTTTTATGAATTCTCAATCTGGGTATAATCGTTAGGACAAATATAGGATTTTTATAGGATTTATAATAAAATAGTCAGAAAATTAGAAAATAAAATAAATATTTTCAAATGTTTAATAATGTCTTTTTATAATTGCTTTCTTTCTTTCGCCACAGAATATCCCCGAACTTGGAATCTCTAGGATTCCCTATCGGTTGAAAGGATATACGTGGGACTATTTATTAAGATAAAAGAAATACACATAAAAAGACATAAAATATCAAAATACACATAAAAAGACATAAAATATCACCAATACACATAAAAAGTAACTATATACAATATTATAATGATGAAGGAGGTGTTCGGTGGGGAGCGTGAGTAGATGAAATCTATTGAAGTTAATATATTCTGGAGAAGAGCTTGGTTGAGAAATGAAACGAAAATTTATACTGGGCTTGGGTCTGGAAAAATCAATTCCTCGTTCTCTTGTAGGAACCGCACAAGATTTCTAATTTTAATCTTGGACATCTTGTTTCTCATGACGTTGGTCCACCAGATATTTTCTAGGTCGTGGGTGGGTTTCTTGAGATGATAAGATGTGGTGAGAGGGCAGCTAGTGGCATAATGAAGGGAATCGCCTACTTCGCCGCAGCCACATTGATCAGTTCCTTTAATATGGAATCTCTTGAAATATGAAGCGAAAGGGCCATGGCCAGTTGCAAAGATAATGTCAAGCCTATTCCAAGATGATGGGTTAAAGGACACTTTTGAGATTATTTGATGGATGTTTCTGCCAGTTGAGCCATTGTCCCATTCTTCTTGCCATCGCTGTAGGCTCGAACTTAAACACACCGAATTCTAAAATATCAAAAGTTGTAATAATTTTGTGTTGAAGACTGAAAATGGAAAATAGATCATCATTTCCCAGACTACCAGATTTGGTTTATTTTTATTTTTCAGTGTCATAATAAAAATTTTTTAAAAATCTTTTCTTGAGACATAGTGAATGTTAAGGCTTTCTACCTAGAAAGTAATGGAAGTGTTCAAAACTAAGTAACCAAAAAATGCGCTAACCTGGAAGACTATAAAAATGTCCAATACTAAGTAACTGAAAATAAGTATATGTACCCAATAACGTAAGAAAAGGGTCCTGTAATTTCTAACACAATGCCCGGTACTAGAAAAGGAAGTAATTTTCATGGAGCTGGGAAAAAGCATTTAGTGTCAAAATTGGACTAAATCTGATTTTTCACATCCCTTTAAAATTTAAAATCGGCCACACATTACATTTTCCTGTTTTCACTCTTCATTTATTGTAATACAAATAAAATTAAAAGTGGGCGATAATCACTAAATTTAACGTTGATCAGAACTACCATAGTGGTAATCAAATTAAAAGTGGTAATAGTGGTTTTCTTTTGCATCTAATTAGATGAAATATATTAAAATCTTGACTCTTTTTCGATAAGTTAAAAGTTCATAAAAATTTTCATGTGATTTTTTTTAGTTGGAATATTTATAAATGTGTGTCAATTTAATATTAATTCATTATCGGTCAGTTCAGTTACTTGGGTATTACCTCTTAATTTTTAATTCAAACGTATATATTATTGAAAGGCAAAATATGATATTTTTAATATATTCTTCCATATTACGTTCCTGCATTTTGAAAACAATTTCACAGAATTTACTAACTACATTCGTTTTAACATCATTATGTTCGGAGAAATAATTTCATGCAAACTACTTTCGAGAGATAATGAAGACATCTGTTCGCGTGAGCTTGTGATCCATGATAATCATCCTGGATTATTCATTCGAGTTATCCGATAATTTATGCATTATCGAAACAATCCATTTTAATACAAATCACAAATGACAAAAGAACAACATAGTTTCTTAAAAGTTTCTCAAAAAGTAGCTTTTGTTTCACTAGACGTTTCGGATCTATCTTATGTCTCTTTTTAGGAAATGTTTATAATGAAGTCAAAAAGTTTCTTGCACAACATCTGTTTATCCTTTCTTTACGCCATTTTATCTCAGAAGATTCACGCATCTTCTGAAATAAAAAGCTCTCGTAAACTTAACTGCAATATTTAATAGACGATATTTTTAGATTATAAACAAAAATTCCTTTATCAATGAATTAATTGTATTGACTATATTATTAACTTACAACTATCTTAAAAATTTTTCTCGATATTAAGAAATATAACTTCAAGAGTCTTGGCAATAAACAATTCAGTAATTGTTGAATCAAAAAATCTAAGTATGTATTATAGATATATGCTTTATAATTTTATTTTAAGATCAAATAAGAATCAAGCTTTTTTGATATTAATAGAAAAAATTAGAAAAATCTTACGAATGATTGGCTTTTTTTTCAAATTTTAAATAGAAAAAAATTATAAATACCCTAAGATGTATTAATTTGTTCTCTTTCTCTTTTTAAAGAATCATCCTAGATAGAGAATAAAACATTTTACTTTAACAAGCAAGACTTTGCGGATAAAAATTTATAACATTTTAAAAGCAATAATTCTTTATATGACATCTAATATTATTAGATGTCATATAGCCAAAACATTTTATTGATACACAATGTTTGTATAAGTTGGTTGAATCTTTTTTGACATTGTTGTATATGATATGTGAAAGTTGTTTGCGATATATTGCCCTAAAATGTGATATGGCGCTAGTGGTTCTATCTGTTTTTATCAAATTTCGTGTAATTTGGTTTTTATCATACTACAGAATTTTTTCATACTTCTTGAGATTTCAGTGATTTGAAAGAGTCATTTATTGAAATATAATCATATTACTGATTTTAATTTGATTAAATTTGAAACAGATGGGGAAAAATCATAGAAGATCTTTTAATGGAACTATTTAAGAATTTTGCGGCCAGGGCTTTAAAAATAATTGCAAAGATTCAGCAATAATCTTCCTTTTAATTGTGGAATTACAGATCTGAATTCAAAACCCAAACTTTGTGGCACAGTCCCTCAGAATCCAACCCTAACAAAGAGAAAAGCTTGAAATCGATGGCAGGGTCTGCAGATAAACAGACAGCTGGGCCGGATAATCGATTGAGCGTCAATCAATTAAAACTCAAGGTTTTCCTTCAAATGACTTAGGCGGTTCCAAACTTTTTCTTTTATTTTCCTCACTTTCTTTACTTTTGAGTCCAGATGAAACGACGATTCGTCGAAGAAAAGATGGTCTTCTGTTCAAAATTCCCGATCGATTTTTACTGAAAGTATGTCCTTCACCAGCGTCTGACCCCAATTCACAAAGGAAAAGTTTAGTTAAGCTACGTTTGAGATAAAGAGTTTCATAGACCAATAGTAGAAACGAGTGGAGAAAGAAAAATGGACTGCAGAAAATTATAGGTTTGCAAAATGTTTTGTGGATAAAATATTATATGGCAATAAAATATTTAAATTTCCTGTTGCCATTTGTTTAATGGTTAGTCTGAATTATAAATGCAGGTATATGTTTCTAAAATATGATATTTTATTTAGTAGTTCAATGCTTTATTAAATATGTTAAAGATGGTTAAAAGCAATTTATGTAGTAGAGCATTTCCCTACTCTGATCATTTTTAAATGCTTGGCATAACTCTAATTACAACCTTAAACTGGCTACTCAGACCGACCGGGAGACATACGGAAAAAATCTGACTGGACCGCCGCAACAGCAACACTGGAGGGGACTGTGGTTGCGTCCTAAAGGCCATCACCGGTCACAGTACAACTCTTCCCTTGAGGAGTACATCCCTTCTTCAATGAGAGGAACTGTACTCCCACCTTTTGGTACCCAAGATGTATGATGCTTCTCATTCTCAATTACGAGGTGCCAAAGTGGGACTAAATCTAATTAAAAATTAAAAGTATTAGTAAAAAAATATTAAATATATATGGATTTTTAGAATAACATAACGCTAGATGGTCACTTCATGCAAAAAGTTAATTTTAAATTAATTTTAAAGATTAAAGATTTAACGTAGATTAATTTTAAAGGGAAATGTGAATATAAGATGAAAGGGACTCTTATCGTATGACTTTCTACTAATTCAAATATCTGAAATGAACTTTTATTTCAAGAAAATTTGTATATTGTTATTTGTTTGATTCATTAATTAAATTATTTTGCAAGATAAATAATTCCAAGCACAAAAATGAAAGTTTAAAAATAATAATACTTTCAAAAAATAATTGACCATTTTATTTAGTATAAATACTTGATTAAATTATTAAAAGCTATGAACAATAGCTGATGATGATAATGTAAAGAACAGAGACGTCAAATTGAGTTGCATCGACGCCCCTTTTTAAAACAACACCAGGAGTACTTTGGAGTAAACCTCAGTCAGACGACTGGAACGACACCGAAGTTGGCACTTCCTCTCAAAACTTCCGCACCACATCAATGTAACAATATTTGGCCCCGTCGGGTTTAATAGGTAACACTTCGTTGCATCAATTCCGTAAGCGGCTGCAACAGACTTGCTTAATTCATTTAAACGCCATTTCAATAGAAAACCCCGCCTTTACAATAGAAATCCTTGTAAAATAAAATAATGAGTTGCATTTTTAAAAAGATATTCAAACAAATTTATAATAATGTTTTTTTATTTATAATGCATACGTTTGTAAACAAAAAAGTTATCTAAAAATATTTCACTTAGGGCCATGCTTCAAAATGTGGCGAAAATAGATGCCTTATTATCATTAAAGGAATTTGTTTCGCGCTTTGATACTTCTTTATTAGATTGATGCTTTTCAACTTATGTTACAATAATTCTCTAAATTTTCAATATCTCCCTTATTTAACTAGAAGGTATTGAACCATTAAATCCGTTATTTCTTCCTTTCCTGACGAAACCTCCACCTCAGCTTTTTATTGTGATACAGAATACAGCTCCAAAAATTCTTCGGTACTCCTGGCTGTGTTCTTCCAATTACTCGTTGATGTATTTGCTCACTATATCTGTCCTCTTAATTTTTGTTCGATCCAATCTTGTCGACTAAGTATACATAAGCATTTACTCGAATTCCTCGAAATCGAGAAAACAGACTTGGTAATCATTCACCTGACATACAAAAATAAATTTTTGAATGAACATGTCTCAGAAGAAATTTTCGGTATCCTGCTTTAAATTTGCAAATAATATCGAAATAAATTTACTTATCTAATTACTCAAAGCCCTTGGATTCGCATTCGACAACTCTATCCAGTTAAATATTTTTCCTTGAAGATGCATAGATTCTCTTCAAACAAGTTTTCTTAACACATACAAGATGATACAGGCCAATCCAGCATGTGACGTCACTATGTCTCCATACCATTCATTCTGCGAAACAACGCTCGTAAACCGTGCCTTTTATTTATTTATTTTATTTACATTCCGTTTTGTTCCTTATGCGAATCCCTTGTTCTTCGAGATACTCGTAATGCGAAGTAAGACTGTATTTCTCCACTTTTAAATTAATTGCATGCAACTAAAAAAATATAACTCATCCAAAACCTATAATTTTATTTCGCTGAATATCGATTGCCAGTTTAAAATTGTCGGAACCTCAAATTTGATTCAATTTTAGTATAACAATTATTTAAAAAAAATTGGTATCGTATTCAAAACTAATTAATTGGATCAAAAGTTACATCAGTTAACTCTTTTTGTATTTCTGAGTTGTGCTACATGGATTATAATTAAGAAATAAAGGTTAAAGTTCATCAGAAAAAAAATCCTTCATAATACACAGAAGAATGTGAAATTACTTTTCTCGTTCTTATATTTTGCATCAGAGCTCCTGCCGAGTAAACTAAAACCGGCAAGAATAGGAATAATCTCAAAATCCTACCTTTTTATTCTGACCCATAAGGAATGAACGAAACAAAGGAAGATAAAAATGGAATGCTTAATTTGTTTTTATGTTCCAGAGAATAGAGTTAATGTTTAATGACTTGTGAATTTAAGATAAGAGCAACTGAAGTAGAATGCAATATTGTATCATGAGTGAAAACACTTGATACTGAAATATGTTCATATCTCATATAAGGAGATAGCATACCTGTTTTTTATATAATACTTCGAAAGGCATAAAATTTCTCATGCATTAACTATGTTTGTAAATGTATTCATTTTTGTGAGTTAAAAATAGTAATTACATGTTATTAATTTCTCTTTAACTATTCCATACAAACTTGGAGAGAATGTTAAAAACTTAAATATGAATGAATACCACTTAGGAAACCACGAGGATCCCAAATGGATAGTAAGTACTGTAAGAAAGCTCAAGGGGCCACCATCTTTGAATAAACGCCGCGAGTATCTAATCATTTTTAGAAGACATTTCCAGAATTGCTGACCGTTTTTCCTGTACAAGACCGAAGCCGAATGTGTTCCAATACCATAAGGCTCCATTTGATAATGAAATTTCCTTACATGGCCACCTGGAGAAGACCTGTGGACGTAGATGAATTAGACGCGGTTGCCCCGTTGTATGGCGCACAAAATCACCTGATTGATTTTTATTTATGGGGTGCCAGGAAAGCCATTGTTTACAAAATACCAGCAGCTTGTTGCAGAAACCGCCATGATTGCTACTACGACCTGCTAATGTTCAGTACTTTTGAAATTTTTCACCACTCCATGCAGGGTATGAGTTAATCGTGCATGAATGCCGTGCATGGTGATTTCAAAATTTCGAACACTTCCTCTAATGCTTCTATTTCTTGTACTATTTTTTATGTGTAATATAGCTTCTAATATTATTTTTTGCATTATTCCCTTACTTTGTTTTGATATCTGTTTATAACTTGAGGACGGCATTTTTTATCTTATTTCTCCATGAGAATCTAATTCCTATTGATATTTTCTTCCCCTTCCATATTTGTATGTGTATATATTTATAATAAAGAAATACATTTCTTTATCTTAATTAATATTTATCCAGACTCACTCATGAAATTGCACCAACAGGCTCATTTTCGAATATCACAAAGCTTTTATCAGTTGCATAGTATATAAACGAAATTTTAAATTCTCTCTTACTGCTGACTCCTAAATCAACAGCATTGATTTCCTGTTAGGTTTTGGTTTTCCTTTCCATTTTAATATTTATACTATAAATTCTTGTCAGGAGACATCATGATGTTACATAGGGTTGAATGTCTAATCAAGTAGACAATGGAAGAAAAGCAAAAATTTTATAATTTTTAATTTCGATTCAGACTTATGATTCTTTAAAATAAAAATTGTAGTTTTTGCACGTCCTTTTGTAAATGCGTTACAAAATCTAACAAAAGACAAAGGGAAGAAATATAGTTGCCGAGAAACTGGAGGATAAATGGAGCTGCAACTAATCAGTAAGAAATCACAAAAATAATCTAGAAGCATCAATAGGTAAAATAGAGAACTAGCGAACTATAATTGAGGCTGCTCATTCATTTTGAAATTCTTCGGTATATAAATAGTTCAAACATAACCAACCGAAATTGTGAAAGCTATGACCTACCTAACAAAAAAATCGTATAGCCAATTGGCAATTAAAAAGAATAAATATAAACTAGAGATAAGATACAACTATATAAGAAAAAGAAAATGTGCGTATTTTCTAAATATATAAAAAAAAGTAGACGTGAAAAAATTGAGTGAACAAAATGATGCCGATAATTAATGTTGACTAAGTACTATCTAATTCTTTATTCAATAGATTTTCAACACTCAGAATAATGAAGTTCTTGGCGTAAGAAATTCAATAAAGTTTTCTAATTAATGAAATGTAAATTTCTCATATAATTTTCTCAGAAGACTAGTACTAGTTTTGGGGAATCAAATTGATTTCATATCGTCGTCAAATGCATGAGTTTTACAAATGTGTATTCAAACTATGGTCTTCCAGGTAACAGTTTTGTCTTAAACTAAAGCATTTCTTTTTCTACAAAGATATTTTATTTTAAAATATGACGATTTCAGCAATACACAAACCATTCATTTTAAATTGTAAAATTTAAAAGTAACTTTTCAAATGATCTTAAACTATAGTGCAATGAAAAAAAATGTAAAAGTTAGCGACATTAAATAAATAAGAATCTATATCCCAAAAGCCATCAAACTATATATGCAAATTTAAAGAGTTAAATATAATTCAGGGTAAAAATCTATTTATTGTTAAAAGTTTTAAAAATGTGTGCAAAATCGGTGTTCAAAACTATGAAAATATTCAATTTGATAGTTTATATTTTTGTGTCTGATTGCTACTATAGAAAATTATTTTTAATTGTCATTACATATTAAAATACCCTTACTGATATTTTACTTCGAATAAAAGCAAAGGCATACAATTTGTAATGATTATTCCAAAACCAAAATCACTTACAAAATGTATTCAATTTTCTGTGGAAAATTATATATATTAACCTCTTGCTATTTAATGACCGCCTCTTGCGCTATGGTATGTGCATACATTATTGAGCTCTTGGTATTTTAATCTGCAGATAAATGAAAGTATAAAGTAATTTAAAGTACAAATATTACTACGGAATACTTCAATGTTTCAAATACCATTTCTGTTATCGTAAGTACTGAAATAACAATAAATGTCCCATAGAGGATGTGCCTAATTAGGGTGTTAATTAAATTGATAGCAAGAGAGCTTAAACATATTTTTTCCTAGTGGGCATTTACTTTTATGCATTCTTAAAATTTATATAATTTTCTGTTCAGTTACGCTTACACAAAAGCTTAGAATGTTATCATTTGGGAGGGATAGAAGAAAAACATTAAAATCTATTATATATGTTCCATATCTAAAGACAAAACTTTCCGAGATTTCCCTTCAACTGTTTTTCTTTCAATTCAACTTCTTCCAAAATAAATATATCGGAAGTCATTCCCTTCTGACATAAAGTAAACATCTCTCCTCTAAAACCCTATATATCTTTATGTCCTTTTCTCAAAAGAACGAAATGCTGTGACACAATTTAATCAACATATACAGGCTATGAGACAGCGAAAAAAAGAAACCGATGTCAGAAATATCCTTTCAAGTGGTTGCGAACTAAAGTGAAGGCTCGTGTTACAGAAACTTAGAAAAATGTCATATATATTTGTATTGCGTTACAAATGGTCCTCTGCGGATGACACTAAGTACTCAGTACAACGATGCTTTGTGTCCAACATTACTTTCTTCCCGCCTTTCATCTTCTTCACTTCTTGACAACCGATGGGAGTCGTATAAGTCGGGCGGCTTTTAATGTTTCTCTCGACTAATGTTTTCTTTTTCAGACATGACAGATTACGACGTAACGATGAGGAATTGATTACACTTCATTAATTACTCATTCAGATTTCGGAGATGAATTGCTTAATCGTTCATTTATCACTTCTTATTAAGTGACAAAGAATTGCTCAGGAAATGATGAATAAATTAAGAGTTTTCCTCAGTGTCTTGAATTAACTAAATTATTGCATCGGCTGATGGGGATGACTTGCTCTTTTTTAAAAAAGTTGTCTAGTGAGTTCCTTGAATCGAACAATATCCTTGCATAAAAATTGAAGCAGATACCTGCAATAAGAAGATCATTAATTCAATATTAGGTACCTTATGTCGCGTACATGAGCTGGCGTTCTTTTTGTCAGTTGTTGAGAATAAAATAGAGATAAATTGAGGTTTATGTGGTAATTTGGAAGGAAATAATATCAATTATTGCAAAAATAAATCTAAGATTTAGGATTGAAGTTTATGCTCTGTATAATTGGATCTCTAACAGATAGGCGTCAGAATTGTTTTATGACTAGCATTCATTTTATATATTATGATTAACCTGTTGGAGATAGGTGCAGATATTGTTTATTCTTTTATTCTGAAACTCTTTGCGCCTTTGCACATGCATTAAGAAACGCTTTTATTGTCAAAAAAAGGGGTGACAGGAAATATTAAATGGGGAGATATTTAAATTGAGCAATGGGGGAAATTCAGATTCTTCACAGAATTAACTGGTGTAATAATTTCTCATCATTCTGCGTACTACCCTTTAGCGAAGTACAATTGTCAAAAAGTGCTAATCACTAGATCTTGGAACTATCAGTACACTTGAATTAAACATTTGGAAACAAGCTTGGTGAATGATAGTTTATGAAAATTCACTATAGTTGATTGGCTCTATCGTTTCATTTGATTATGTTTAACCTTCTTCCTCGGTGAAACAATAGTTGGGTGAATAACTCACTTCAGTCCGTTTTAACTATGCGTGTGTACACTTCTGATTAGCGCATTGTTCTACCATTATTATATTTTCAATTAATATTTCTTATAAATTAGATTTTATTTTATTTTCTACGTCTTCGGGTATAATATAGTGAATAAAATTCCCAACAAAATGATATGTGTAACGATTCTTCCATTTCTTCAAATCCATCAAATAAAATCTTCCATTTTCTTCGAATCTCAACAAACGATTGCCGTTGCAGACGTCTGAGGACTTTTAACATTATTGCAAATTGTAAACCAGTGCTGAGGGCTTGGTTTCCTTAATTCATCATTGAAATTTTATAATGAATTTTTACACTGCTGCGATGATCTATTTATACGGGAGCGTAGATGATCAAGCCTCAATGGACTAATCATAAGTTTTTCTTAATGTTACGAACTGAATTCAACATATTATTTTCAAATTCAAAGGACATTTTTGTGCGCAATCGTAATTATAATATCGACTTTCTACCATATTAAAATTATCTAACTATTTGCATATTTGAATTTACTGACACATTAGGTGTTTTTTTATTAAAAATCCTCTGGAATTTAATACACACAGCATCAAAAATTTCTGCAGATGATTAATTAAGCATTACTATTATTAAATGATTATAACACACTTTATATTACAATAATATAAATTATTATAATAAAACTGTATTATAAAAATTCTTATAAAATATATTCAACATTTTTATGATGAGCACTTTCTGAAATGATTCTTGCAGCGTTAAAAAGAAATGTATATATAAGAAACCCATTAAAATATTATATTTAAGTATTAAATGTTATACACAATCATGTTTTCGTGCAAAATTGATTGCTTGGCTCCGAGTTCATGTAGATTGGACATTTAATTTTTAGTTTCAAAAATCATCAATTCTTAAACTGATTGATATTTTAATATAATATTTATAACAATGACATTAGATCCAAATGCTGTAATACAGTTGAAAGATGCATTATCATCCCAGTTATTTTCCTTCAACTTAAAAGGAAATTTTTCAAGGAATTCCTTAACACCTCGCTCCTATGGTAAATGTATCTATGACAATGAATTACTTCGTAAATGATTAAAATGAAATAGGAAAGTGCTAAATAGTTAAATAATTCGTATTGGAGGGTAAAAGATTTTTTATAAAGTTACTGAATTTATTGTTTAAGACATATAATTATGTTTTTATTTCTTTATTCTTGAAATTAAAACATATGCTATGATTAAAGGAAGATCAATTCAAATGACATTTCCCTGCACTAATATAAAAAAAAATTTGGAAATATTCTTTTATATAAAAAGAGATGATATTAAGGCGCGAAACAAAAATCAATTCATAAAAATGATTTCAATAAAATATGAAAAAAAAATATTCATAAAAATGATTTCAATAAAATAAAGGAAGATCAATTCAAATGACATTTCCCTGCACTAATATTAAAAAAATTGGAAATATTCTTTTATATAAAAAGAGATGATATTAAGGCGCGAAACAAAAATCAATTCATAAAAATGATTTCAATAAAATACGAAAAAAAAAATATTCATAAAAATTATTTCAATAAAATAAAGGAAGATCAATTCAAATGACATTTCCCTGCACTAATATAAAAAAAAATGGAAATATTCTTTTATATAAAAAGAGATGATATTAATGCGCGAAACAAAAATCAATTCATAAAAATGATTTCAATAAAATAGATGAAGAAATTATAAGGAAAAAGAAGTAACTAAAGCTTCTCTCTATCTTTCGCCTTTCATAAAGTCATGCGGAAAATGTCTAAGAATGATGAGAATCTTACGAAGTTACTATATATAACATTTTTTTCTATTGTCTTTCACAATAGATGATATGATCAAAGGGGGCATGTGTTATTGATTTCAGAAAGAAATCAAATTAAAAATAATTCTGCATTTTTACTTTAGCATGAGCAAGAAACGGAAAACGGAAGAGATAGGCATAGTTTGGCAATAATTTCAGTGACCGCTGCTTGAAATTTTTGAGATATATTGTCATCTTTCTATACCATCTGCTTTTCATATACATTTTTATGAAAAAATGCTATTTTATTTTTATTTCACTCGCTTCATTGGCTTGAAAATGAATTTGATCAAAACAGAATATCAAGTTGAAATTAAGGCGAAATTTTATTCATTTTATATTAAAAATATTATAAAGGAATAAAATATTCCCAAAATGTTTTTATAGTTGCTTTATTGATATCCAAAAAAATTCAATAAGTTTTTATACGCGTTCACATGAGATTAAACTGTATTTAAGTATAATTTTATGTTTAAAAAAGGTGTTATATTTTCTTCTTTTTTTTAATATCAAAACAGCAGTACACTTTCTGCCAACTATCTCACAGAAAAGTACAGCTTGGTGCAAAAATAGACAACAAAGTATATTAACGAAGCCACATCCTCCAACAATATGGTTTCAATATATGTAAAATTGCAAATGATTAAACGTACATCGTTCTTTCCATTATATCTATGGTTCATAAGTGATATACATCATACTACATTTATTATGAGTTGTTGCTGTTACTTAAGGTACTTGCCATAGACAAGCCCGCTCACAAAATTTATTATGAGTAAAACCATGTTTCATAAAACAAAAACAAACAAAAAATTAGTCATCATTAGTCTAACGGAAATGCAAATTTAAATATTTTAAATTTTGTTGAATTGTGACAGATGGGATGACTTATCTGATGAATAATGCTTTAATTATATTTTCCATAAATCATTTAATTTTATTTTTCTAATGTTGCAGGAAGATAAAAATGATACATTGTTCGTTAAACAAGCAATGGAAGAAAAGTAGTTTTATACAATTCAATTATTTTTAATCTGCTGCAATATATTTGATTTATTTTTAATTGTAATATTTTCTTTATTAAAATAACTTTCAATAATTTACTTTTTTAAACTCTTTTCCATTATTTTCCAAAAACTGTTTTAGTAAAATATTAATTAAAATTTGGTTTTAATGGTTTCCTAAATTGATCACGATAACATTGTTCAGTTATTTATTAATCGAAACTCAAGGCATCTAATGAATGGCTCATGTGTTAGATAAAAATCTGTGAAAGCATTCTATTAGAATAGAATTACTGATTCCTGCTCACTTGAAAGCTCATCAAAATTTCATAACACCTCTTGATTTATGTGGTTTTGTTCTCAGACGGCATAGAGGTTCAGTGTTATCTACTTATTCTATAAATAAGTAAGAAGGCTAACGGCGCGCTTGAATCTGCTTCATCTAACAAAATGAGTTTCCCGTTTCTCTAGCATAAAAGCTATGGAGTTTCTTTTTCACCAAATTACGCCAGCGAACCAGAGAAACCTTCAATGCGTGACCAAACATCCTTTTATCTTTTGAAATTTTTCTCATTACACATTCTGTGATTGAGTATGTCAGGTGTAAGTCACTATCAACGCTTATTTATTCATGATCGCACTAATATGTTGCTTAAAATTCTATAAATAGAATTTTTTGGTGTAGATAATGAACTAATTATAAGACAGTAGAAAAATATTACTTGTTAACAAGTTAATACTCTTTTTCTGATTCCTTAGAAATTACTGTAAAGATGCAACATTCAGATTATTATTTAGAGTGCATAATATTGTTTGCATGATGTAGATTTCGTTTAAAATCTTTTCACTCACAAAGTATGGGAGAGAAAATTCGACAAAAAAGAGAGCTCTGCAATCTTCTTTGTGTATAGTAAATAACCCTTCAATGGCCACACGTCTATACAGTCAAATGCCGCCATGCAATTAATAATATTTTTGCAGAATTAATTTTAAATGAACCTCTTGTAAATTCACAAAATGATTCAACATGGCGAACATATGCATAAAACACCAACAACAACAATATTAATAGCAAGACAATTAGTGCAATATACTTAATAACAATTTAACTAAATATTTAATATTTTTTTCTATTGTATGATAATTTTAAATAAAACAATATTTACAGCAGGACTTATTTAACAATATTTACAGAAACAGAAAATACAACAATATTTACAGCTTTTACAGGAAATAAAACAATATTTTCCTAATATCAAAGATGTAGCTATGAAATACGAAGCCATTGGCAATACTTGTTACATGTCAACTTTTATAATCGTCACACAGATATTGTGGTACCGACCAATAACTTTCGCCGAATGTCTTATATACATATTATGTGAACAGCCATTAAAATGTTAATGTGACATTGACATTGCCTTAAAAGTCAAACTCCGTTTTTTTCCTTTTTGAAATATGTGCAGTTTTGACGAGTTACTTAAATATCCTTCACTGAAGCAATCCAAGGTCTATTTTGATAGTGATTCTTGCCATTTTGATGCAAAAAAGTTACTCGACACCGTTTTTCCAAATTTCTATGCCACATCAAATGTAAGACGTTTAACACTTGATACTCGTATCAGACTTACGGTACCTGCTTGCCTGATAGAGTTTTGGTGTAATCTAATTTATAAACAAAGCTATCCGGTCTCATGAAAAGTACTTAACTAATAAACCATTAGAGTCTTTTCAAAAAAATGAAGACCTCTCAATTGATTTCATGAAATTTAGCATAAGGTATTTCAATACCAATTGTGTATCATAACGTAATAAAAGATAGTTAAATAACGTAATAAAAGTTTTAAAACATTTTTCTGTACAGGGTGTCTCAAAAACCATAATCGCGGCTTTTATTCCTTAAATATTGATCGCAGATATATACTGTAAATTACAAAGTTGCGTATAAAAAGGTTCAAAATGTTATGAAATCGATTAAAATTTTCATGGGATTAAAATTTTAAAAAATACAAAATAAAAAATTTTATACGGACTCTGTACAGAAAAATTCCCAATGAGTAAAATGTGCCCCATTCTCTAATAAGGTCATGTACAAAATTTCAGAATTTTATCATGAAAACTTACAAAGATACGTTAAAAAAAAGTTGGTGAAGGGTCAATCACAAATTAAAATGCAAATATTTACAGCTCCAGTGCAGATGACGCGACGCAAGAAGGCATCATAAGGAAATAAAATATGCTTTATATCTTTAGTTTTAAATACAAATATTAAAATCTATGCTTCCAGAAAAATGCTTTAAAATTTTATATCATGAATTACAGAATATAACTTGAAAATAGCATAGTCATTGAACTTGAAAAAAACTTACGCAATCTTTCCTTTATTTAATCTTTCCTTTAAGTTATTATTCGTACAAATTTTAAATACTTTTGAACCAATAAATAGCAAAATTATTATTTATTTATTCCATCATTACTTTCTTTGTAAATTTGTGTACGACCCCTAAAACACGAATATCCGACATGATTTTTTCTCTTTGCGAACTCATATCCAAGCATCAGAAAGTGATTTAAGTCAGCATTTATGTAGTTTCATATATCTGGGACTATTTTTGAGAAACTGCTGAAATTTTGTACATGACTTCATTAGAGGATAAGGCACATTTTACTCACTGTTGATTTTTTTTTTTTTTTTTTTGTATGGGATCAGTATAAAAATTTAAATTTTGTATTTTTGAAGCTTAATTGTCTGAAAATTTTAACTGATTTCATAACATTTTACACCTTTTTTCGCAACTTTTTAATTTACAGTATATGACCATGATCAATATTTAAGGAATAAAAGCCGCGGTCAAGGTTTTTGAGACACCCTGTATAGTCTGTACATATGCCGTACTAATTAAAAATTTATATCTATATACGATCTCAATATACTATACTAAGAAATTAATATTTAACTTTTTCTCTATTTTATCTATCAAACGTAACGAATTGACTAATTGATATATATTGTAGAAAAAAAGAAGTAACAAAAACAGTCTACATGACCACAAATCTAAATAAGATATATACCAATTTTATTATTTACCGAGAAAATGTTAGCCAGAATCTTCCTATTTCTTACAACAAGCAATCTCAAGAGACATTGAATTTCTGCTGAGCTGTATTGATTATTTGTACAGTTTGTTTTATGGTACAAATGTCTGTTTTGGACAAGCTTCGACAAACATAAAACAAGGATTATAGGCGAATGATAAAATCTAAAATGTTCTAAAGTTGAAACATGTTGTAGAAAAAAAGTAAATAGCGATGTAAAGTAGACATGAAAATCCAGAAAGTATATTAATTAAATAAAAAGCTATTTTTTGGAAAAGTTAAAATACTATTAATTCTATCCGAAACTCCCCCTCTTGAGAATCAAAATATTTCAGGAAAACTATCAAAAAATGAAAACACAGGAATCGTAAAATTGCATCTGAATATGAGCCTGTTTGGCTGCTTTTAGACAATATTTAATTCAAGAGAAATTCGATAGGCGAACATAATCCTTAAAATGTTACTTTTGGGATGTCGATGATCATGTACCAAATGAAAACACAATGAATGTTGATAATCAGTGAAAGTAGCCAGAAATTATTAAATAAACTTTTAAAACAGCGTTTACAAAATGCATTTTTTGTTAGTCATTATCTTTATGCTGAAAAACAATTCATTTTTCTATTGAATACTGCATTTCAAAGACTAATTACAAATATTTTCACGATACCAAAAACCAAAGTCCATCATTTTAATATATTCTATAAAATTTTAAAGCAGCTTATTATGCCCATGAGATTTTAATCAGTGAAAGTATCCAAAAATTCTTAAATAGGCTTGTAAATTAGTATTTAAAAAATTATTTTATGTTGAAAAATGATGCGTTTTTCCATTGAATATCGCATTTCAAGGGCTAATTACAAATATTTTCATGATATTAAAACATAGCAATCCATCATTTTAATATATTCTATAAAATTTTCAAGCAGCTTAATATGCTCATGAGATTTGATGATAATATGATTAGTTATAAACATAATTTAACTTTTCTTTTGCTAATAATATACTAAGTCAATCCAAAAAGATATATAAAATGAAAATTTGAAAACTTTATTTTTTAACATGTTTTAATATAAATATTTATTCCTTTTAATACAACAATTAATCATAGAGAGGACCCAAATAAGAACAAGCAACAAAAACGTAAATATACTCCTTTTTCTTTCCCTACATACCTTAGGCCAATCCCAGCCATATTGAGATTAAAGCCTCTTTCTCATTACGGTGAACCTCTATAATCCCCTACATTTTCTGAACAAATATTGACTTAGGGAGAAAGACACAGGCATGAGTGTCACTTGAGCGAGTTTCTTGTTTAATTACTTCCTTATCGTAAAATTCCAGAGCATAAAAGTGCTCCTCTAAAAGATTTGTAAGTAACAAATACCTCGCCACTAATCTTGAGCTAATTGTTCGACATTTATTTAAATAGTAAGAGGACAAGCTGTCGGGAGGAATATCATTAACTGTGCTGCTAGAAACTGTGTTTTTAAAGATTAACACTTCTTTAGAGCGTTGAAGACAACTTTAAATTAAATATAGTTTTATACGTCTGAATATTTATTCTAAATTCACTTTCCAGATAGTATTTTTTAATGAAGTAAATTTTTCAATTTCTGAATAATATTAAATTGTACTTATGAAGAAACTAAAAGAAGCTATCAATATTTAATTTGTAATCATTTTATTCCAACAAGAATAATATTCAAGAATATCGTAAAAAAGTTTACTAGTTGTCATATAATTGAGAAAGTATTAGGAACCATAAAGCTAATTTATGATGACAAATAGCATTTTAATTTAAAAGTATATTTATGCAAATTTTTATTGGTTTTGTGGTTCAAATTCATTTTTATAGCAGGTCAGCGTTTAGTATATATATATATATAATAACTTTATAAACTTTTAATCGATTTCAAAAAAAATCTGTCTCTTTGCCCTTTTTATTCCAAAAAATTGATTGTTAGCACTAATTTAAAAAATAATATGCAATATTATCAATTTTATATAAGGTACTGCAAAATCTAGTCTTTTAATGTTAAAGGAATTTTAAAAAAAGTTAGAATCAGTAATTATGCATGACCGAAAATTTCATTTAGGTAATCTAAACATTGCATAAAAATGCTGTAATTAAATAGGTATTTATTTGGCAATTAGTGTTTGTACTTGTACAGTTTAGCAAAAGCTGTTCTAAAATTTTGCTTGCACATCAGGGCTAAAGGTAGTTTGAGACAGGGAGAATTACTGAATTTTTGAGGAAATAAATGTATAAGTGAATTCGAATATCCGAATACGTCTATAGCTCACACGATAGATGCGATAAAAAGGAAGAGAAAATGACTATGCAAGAAAGTAAGATAAGACGGAATTGCTAGTAATGAGTTTGTAGGTGCTTGATTAAATAATTTTCGGAAAAACGGATGAGGGATATAAGAAATGGGAGCAGAAAAGCAGTGCGAATATTTTCAGAAATCTATTCTGGAAAAAAAAAATATTAGGATGGATCTCACATCAATAATTTGTAGTTGAAAAATCAAAATTTATAGTTTGAAATAGATCATTTCATCATAGAATATATACAGTGGAATAGTGACAGTGGAAGAGGCAGAGCTGGAGTTCTAGGTTGCGTTCATGTTAGCCATGCGTGTCAACTGACCGAATGGCGTCACATACCTCTGAGTTTGTAACCATAAAGCCCCGTTCCGACGGCTCGTGTGCCTCTTTTGCCCTCCTTCCCCTCTCTTTTGGTTTTCCGGGTTTATTTGATGTATATTTCTTTTACCGACAATTTTTCGAGGAGCTCCCTACAACGTTTCTAGCCGAAGGTGGTCCTAAGATAGGTCAGATGGCAGATTTACGACCATATTTGTAAAAGAACGGGCGGCCGTCGGAACAGAGCTTAACAGTTATCATATAGTTGGGTGAATTGGCGATCACAATATGCCAAAATGGATTTATTAGACTTCAAGGGGGTTAAAATTGTAAATTTATCGAACTATGGAGATTGAACTTGTAGACGTTTACAAAATTTCTCTTTGCTTTTATTTATATTTGTTCCAACACTGAATGTAATTTTGCAGTTTAGATTGATTCTAAAATCTGAGAAATTTATTCAATATGCAAAAATTATTATATAGCTGCAGCTGTGTCACATAAAATACCAGAACTGACTGCAGTATTAGAACAAAAATAAAATCAAGTATTTAGAAATCAATAATCAAATATAAATTAGTTAAAATTTTAAAATTGTTTGAATTTAAATTGGCTTTGATATTGATTTTTATGGTCTATTTGATTTTTCTTGAACATTTTATCGTTTTTACAGTGCTGAAATGCTATTTAATATATTAATACCAGTCTATTCTTTAACTGATCAATATCTTAATTTTTATATACATTATGATTTCTTTGTTGAGCCATTAATTGTGAATGAATTGATATTTTAATAAATAAATAATATATATCATTTCAATTTTTAGCTCTAAACAGTTTCATTTTTGCGAAAAAATTAACATTAGTTAAAAATTCAGCACCAAAAAATAATTTATTGTATTCACCCATAACAGCCCACACAAACAAGATAAAGATCTGATGATTTTTACAACAATAATAACATCTAGTAATGTGTAAGTATTTATGGATTATTTTTTTTTATTTTTGAAAACATTACTTTTGTTTTTTTTAGTTTGCTTGGAGCATTTATAAATACCTGAAAGAAAGGAACCATCATAAAGAAGAAAATTTAGTGTCCCATATGTCGAAGCAATAACTCCAAATCTATCATCTAAATAAAACCTAACATACTTCTCTAATATCCTGCCTAGTTTTGATTTCGGCATGAAATATTCACGACGTTACGGTTTATCCAACTTAATGTTCCGCATAACGACTTTCTTCGATATACTGTAAGTCTAGACTTCCCCCACCCCTCAGGGGTATTGAAAAATCCATGTAATTGTATCATCGACAGAACAATCCCCTATATCCTCTCCCCTGCTTTCCACCGCTACTCAATCGTGATCGGAAAAAAAGAAGGGGAATATAAAAAAGCAGGAACTCTGCCATAACTCTTACATTCCGCTCTGTACTTTATTTGGAGGGTCTTCCCCATAGATTCTAGAGTTCTTGGGAATCGGCAAAACATTGCCTCGAGCTTATCTGTATTCTTCAACCATAGTTTAGAGAACAAAACGCATCACGCTTCCCCTTGTGCTGAGAAACTTCATCTCATATTCGAAGTAGTTGTGTAGGGGCTTTTTATAGTTATCATTTTTTTTTTCATGTTTACTTGCAGTACACAAAATTCCTTTTGTTTTACTTTCTTATACTGGGGATATACAAAACCAGATGGATTCTGCAGTTACAGATTGGTGAATGTGGGTATCAAGAGACTTTTACTTCAACTAGGAACTTTAAATTTAATTTTCCCCTTAAGGCAACCAAACAAAATATTTAAACCCCGATAGTTGTATTTATTTATCAAATATTTTGAGCTTCTATGTAATGCAATATTTTTATGTATTAGTTGTTAACAAGCAAGTGGAATGGAGAAATTGTTCAAATATTATTTATTTATTAAATAAATTCCGTTCCTCTAAAGACCGTGAATTTATTTAGTATTCTTTTTATCTTCTCAGTTTTGTTCAACAGAAAATAAAAAACGTAACTTGAACGTAAAAATTTAGTTAAAGTTTATGTTAACTTATTAACGACCTGCGAATGCAATATTTTTATGTATTAGTTGTTAACAGGTAAGTGGAATGGAGAAATTGTCCAAATATTATTTATTTATTAAATAAATTCCGTTCCTCTAAATACTGTTAATTTATTTATTATTCTTTTTATCTTCTCAGTTTTGTTCAACAGAAAATAAAAAACGTAACTTTAACGTAAAAATTTTGTTAAAGTTTATGTTAACTTATTAACGACCTGCAAATGCAATATTTTTATGTATTAGTTGTTAACAAGCGAGTGGAATGGAGAAATTGTTCAAATATTATTTATTTATTAAATAAATTCCGTTCTTCTAAAGACTGTGAATTTATTTATTATTATTTTTATCTTCTCAGTTTTGTTTCAACAGAAAATAAAAAACGTAACTTTAACGTAAAACTTTAGTTAAAGTTTATGTTATTTACGACCTGCAAACAGATAATGTTCATTTTTTCTAGATTTTTATTTGAGATAGAATTTTGAATAAAGGAGCATTTCTTAATATATATATATATATATGTTTACTCACATTAATTTAAATCCTGTTTCTATAAAATGTAAACATTTCTTATTTTTCTAAAGCGTACAATATTTATTTACATTAATGAATACCTTATTTTTCTCCTTTAAGCAGTGATCATTGGAAACAGAAAACAGGAATTAATTAAAAAGCTACTTAACGAAATCAGATTCGTTCCCATAGAGTCTAAACTTTACTTTTTGTTTATAAGCCCCCATTATACTTGCACAGTTAAATTGACTTCATAACTTTTTAAAAAATCTCTGAACTTCATTTAAATGATACCCGCTACTTAAGGAAGCTTATTTGGTCTTTGAATCAATGAAGCATATTTATTTTGGTATTTCAATTACGGATGGCTGAAATTTCAAACTTTTGAAAATGAAGATTTTGAGATATATTTAAGAAGGTGTTTCCTTTATTTTCACATCATTCGAAGTTAAGAGGTGGCCCAACTATTTATGAGGTTACTATTCTATGTTCTATCCATAGCATGGCTTTCAAAATTGATCAAAGATAAGAACTTTGATTCAATCTGATTGAACGTAAGATAAGCCATTTTTCTTTCTTTCTCACTAGCATTATTTTCTAGTGTCATGATATATCTTTATTGATTCAATGTTTTGATTCATCTTAATTGATTCGATGTTTTGATCCATCTCTACTATCCATTCCACATCTAATAACGATGTCAATTCAAGCTCATCTAACTAACCTGAAAATGTGTCCACAATTTTATTTTGCATTGCTATTACTTCCTGCGGGAAGGAAATGGCAGTGGTGGCCATCGCACCGTGAAACAACATGCTAAAGGATATTAGATGACATACGCAGCAATCTCATTGCATATATTAATGTTGCATATCTTGATCTTGCTGCTTATCAATGTGACTGCGCCATCGTAACATTTTTTTAGCAATATCAATGAATATTATATATATATATATATATATA
>JAPMOR010123149.1:0-78397 GCA_026543865.1 Argiope aurantia
CAATTAGTTTTAAACTATCTTCACGTTTAGCTATAGAATTAAAGTTTTAAAAAAAGCTTAAAAATAGATGGCAGTGCAATATTAAATCGTTTTCTTTTTTATTTGTTTATTTCTCAGTTCGGTACGAATTTCGGAACCAATCAGATGGCGACACGACAAATTATCTTATTAAAAAGTTAGTTTGAAATCCCCTGCTAAATTTCGCGCTCATAAGATTAAAAAGAATATCTTATACGTTCTTCTAGCCTAATTCAGATTTATAACCCAATGCACATTTCATATACAGAGAGTTTTTAAATTCACAATCAATTTTTAAAGGACAATATGTATGTGATTATAAATCTATATGGGACTACGAGAAATTATTCTTACTCAGTTTTAAAAACGAGATAAATTGAAATATTTTAATTTAAATAATTGATATAGGCAGCAGGTGTTAGTGAAACCGACATTTGCATATGAAAAACGAACACATATTAGACAGAGGATGAGACACATATTGTGATTTTACCAAGATGTAATGATTTAATGAGCATACTTAAACGTGCCGTGAAAACAAATTTATTTCATCACAATAAAAGTAATTTTATCATTAAAAAATTTCTTTACTTGATAGGCCCAAAGGGATTTAATTTCAATAAACTTGATTCTAATGACACCTTCATCCGGCAGAAATTGAATTATGGTAAATTGGAATTGATTGGAAGAATTCTTAAAGTGTAGCATAAATCTATACAAAGAATATACTTTGAAAAACAAATTATTTGAAATTACTTACAAAACAAAATTTATCCAATGTTCGATGTAGCAATCTGCAAAAGTGAAATTTCTTGACTTTTTTTTTTATTACCAATTCCATTTCTTTTTATCGTTCATACATTCCAATTTATTTCAAAATTACGGTTGCATTAAAATTTTTCGACCCCTAACTTGCACTCAAAATGAATATAATATTTATGATATACAATCTCGACATGAATTTCAGAATGTTACAATAGCATAAAATACAAAATATGGATTATTCAATTATTCATAACCCAGGAACATTTTAAAAATTTTATTTCAATAGTGAAGGGGCGTTGATAATGTAAATAAAGATTTCATAAATTTAACTATTCAACTGAGTTTCCATTTAACGTTCCATTTAGTTATGAATTAAACAACACGCCTCCAGCACTCAAGATTAATTGCTTTCAAAAGTTAATCTTAATGACCATATTTGGTGCGTCAGCAATGGAATTTATGCATCGCTGAAGTTGGAACCGAGATAAGTTATGTGTAAAATATTCAGTTCAGTAAGTTATGCATGTATTAAATACATAATTACATTGAAATCGTCGCACTTTGCGACATTGAGTCTTCGATTAAATTGTGTACTTAAGGAGAAAATCTCTTCCTTTAAAATATATAGTCCAGTATTAATAAATACAGCCTCCCCTTGCTAGATATTATATAAACCTAATTTTTTACACGCTATTATTTGACTTAATTGGTTTAATGAGTATGTAAAATAATGTAATTTATTTGTTTTTGTTCATTATAAGCAAGAGTTTTGTAATTTACTCTTAGTTTTTGTTTTAAACTCTTGGACTATTCAGTAGACTGTTGAATACTGTTCTCAATAATTACAACACTGTTACAATGTAGAATAATTATAATTCTTAATAATTAAAATACTGTTACAGACTATAAAATAATGCTTCTCAATAATTTATCCAATGATAAATTAATCTTATTCATTTTATCCTTTAATTGATATGTCATTAAGATCGCCATTCTTATTTCTTAAGAGTGGCGGTCTAATGTCATGAGTTAGAAGAAAAATGATTTGAAAATCTACGTTAATAATATCGAATAAATACGTAAATATTTTCATAAATAAATAGTTTAATAATATGCAAATAAATATATTTTTATATTGTTAAACATAATTTTCACTATAAATTCAGCTTAGTATTCAAGGCTGATCTTTTATCATCGAAATCATAGGTTATAAATTACAATAAAAAAAAAGAGATCCATTTGAACAAAAAATAGTTTTAGGTTTAATAACAGCAATTTAGAAAATTATATATGTATGCGATTCGTCAAATTGAAATTTTATCAGGCAATTCAAAATAAACTCTATGCGTATTTGTATTATCTAATAAAAGGATATCATTCCGCATGTAGATTTTTCACTTAATATCCTGTATGATTCCAGGAAAATATTCTCGCATTTTATTCTTCTCTGTGTGTAAACACATATATACATGTGTAAACATTTCGAAAAGAAAATATAATTAAAAAATTAGTTTATTAACTTAATAGCTTATTTTGTTTTATTTCGATAATAATAATAAAAATTTATATGATTTTTTTTATAAATTGAAAGTATAACTCTCGGTTGAATCTTTATAAATTAGCATTCACCCTGACTTTCCAAATTTGGCACATATAAATATTGGAAGTTTGGAAAATTAATCCACCGTAATTATTTTTTAATTTTGAAGATATTGATTGAATGAAATAGAACAGAGAATGAAATAGAACAGAGACTTTCATCATAGCTCCTCCTGTTCAGTTTCAAGTATAATTTCTAGCTTTTAATTTTTTTAAAAAAATTATATATGTTTTATTAAAAAAATATAATTCATATATTTGATGATAATTTCAGAAAACATTACTACATAAACCGGAATTTTATAACATTTCGAAATTATGAGGGAATAATTATTCAATAGTATTGCCTTAATTAATCCTACAATGTTTTTAATGAATTAACAGATGTTAAATTATGTATCAAGTGATTCATGTGTTTTACTATTTTATCATTTTTTAAAATTATTTTCAAGTAATACTTGTAAAATATTTCTCATTATATATAAAATAAAAATAAATATCATTATTTCTGATAATAAGTATATTCTTCCTTTGTCAAAAATTAAGATTTGTAGAATTATTTTAGATAGTTTTATTTGGCTTTATAATTTTACCTAATAGAAATTTCCGCTTTTAAAAGAAATTACACTTGGAAATCACCTGGAATTCTCCATATATAATCCCTTCCAAACTAGACCGTATGCTTCCCCTACAATAAAGAGTTGATCATTAATTGAATTGTCATCTGTTTCGATTTTTCACTAGAATTCGAATTTCCAGTTAGATCGCCTAGTCATAACTAGTACGTGACCTCAATAAACAATACAGATTTAAATCTTTTAATATAATATGTGTTTCACTATCCAAATTTATCACTATATCTAATTTAAAAATCCTTAGATGATATCATCGATGCCATATCTGACAGAAAAATTTAATATAAATTATAGGCAATTATTAATTTATGCAAACATACTCGTCATTTAAGGCAATTAAGCATTGTTTTCTTAAAGAATTCTGTGGCCTCGTAGCAAGGTCTTGGCTTCGGATTCCAAGAGTTTCAGGTTCAATACCCGATTTTGGCAAAGAAAATCATGTAAGCGGATCTGGTATACGTTAAATCCATCGGGACCAAATCTTATCCTGCTAGTGTAGTGCGGAAGCTTGAAGAGAAGGGGTACCAATTCAGATGTCATCATCGACATCTGAATTCGGTTTAAAATGATGAGGTCCTCCCAAAATTGTTTGCATCTATTATTGCTTTAAAATGAGACATTAATCTAATAAACTAACCTTTAAAAAATTGAAGTGCTTGCTATAAAAATGAAGGAGCTCCAATTATTCAAATTTGCTGAAAGCATTAAAAAACGTTTAAAAATTCTAAATTCCAAATTTTGTGACGATTTTCCTTTTGATCAATCTTCTTAATTGTTCCTGCATATTATGACAGGATTTTAAATAAAAAATATATTTTCCAGATGACGTGGCAGATGTTGGAATGCTGGAGTTACATCTTTCTTGCAAACAAATAGATAGCAAGTTTACCTGCTTGACAAAGTATTTAACAATAAAAATGCTGTTTACTATAATATTATTTTATTTAAAATAAACATACAAAATATGTATACAATTTGACTTTAAAAACAAAAAAATTATATTCGCATTAATCATGCCATTCCCCCTCTATGAAGTCGGGCTCATCTACTGCGTCATCGGGTTATAGGCTATCGTAGAACTACATATCATTTTGTGAGACGTATTTGAGATCTAGTTCCATTACACCTTTATATTTTGGGTTCTTAAGTTGAAGGGAATGGGATAAGATGACTTAATCTTGTTTAACATTGTAGGATTAATGTTTTGGATGTTAAATATTCTTACAGTCGTGTTACCGAGTAGTCCAACACTCTCTCAGCATAATATATTTTCTGTATTAATTTAGGATATAAATTGGTTATAAAATACTTTTGTTACCATTAGAAATGATGTGAGGAGTTTTCAGGAAGAAATATTATAATAGGTCAACGAAGTTGAAAATCATTCCTTGGGTAACTTTAGAAACAACGAACTCTTCACTTGTCTTCTCTTTGAATCAGTATACTAGTATGCACGTTTTTCATTGTTTCCGAAATGAGGGGAAATGGCGGTAGCTCTAGGGCAATTTATTGCAACAAACTAATGAGACAGACAGTTCTATCGCTTGAGTAACGCGAGAACTAACGACTGGAGCTACATCTTTCTGGCACCAAACGAGCAAGGTTTTTTTTTTTTTTCTTACGACATGATAATACATATAACTTCAAATTCCTCTAGGTTGGAGCTACATCCTTTTTGCAGCAAACCCTTCAATTCTAATATTAACTTTTATTTTGTATAAGATATTATAGGCATTTTTTACTTGTTTTCAGTTTTTACTAACATTTATATTTGAGATCTAGCTTACCTTTGTAATTTGGTTTTCTTCAGTTGGACCGTAATTCTGTCCAGATAAAATTGCCATGACCGTCAAATTTTTAATACAAATTTTTTTCGTGATTGATCAAAGTACTCTTATTAAATCCTTGTAATAAAAGCTTTACGACTCTTTTCGAAAACAAAATTCATATGTTTGCAAATGAAAACTTTCTAGTATAATTCTCTTTCTCTCTCGTATAAATTTCTCTTATTCCTTCTGATTTAGGTAATATTTGCTGGCAATTTAAACTCTTTTTCTCTTAAATCACAAGTAAATAGAAGGAAAAATTATGGAACAAACCTTTGCAGATATCTTTTCATATTGGGGATAAATTGTGCACTAATGCAGTTCTTTCAAGAATAAAAAGGCAGTCGTATAAAAGTTACTCGTCCAGCAAAAAAACATGTAGTAAATCATTCTAACTCCACACTTAGCAAAAATCTTTTTAATACTAAAATGACATTAAATGTATTCTATAAATAACACATAATCGCATTCTCAACTTCTTTTTTTTTTATCTCTTTCGTTAATCTGTTTAAGAAGATTGAGAGAAAAATGGAAAGACATCAGCTTTATGAGAAACGTTGAAATACAGGATTTAAAAAGTATTATTTAAATAACATATGGAAAAAGTTATATTTAAATAATGTACTGAAAAGGATTATTAATTAAATATTAGAGAGATTTTTCACTGTAAAGTATTATCAACCAATGTCTTTAAGATTTATAAAAATATAAAACACAAATATAATTAAATTCTAACGCGCCTATCTTTCTGGAGTTGTGTGGGGTTTTTTTTTCTAGAAAAATTCAATTTCTTGTATAATTTTTAATGGTATGTGATTATTGGTTTCGTTCCATTGCCTCCTGGCTGTTTTAGATTACCTTAAGCTTGATTTGGAGAATGATAAGAATAAAGGATTAAGTAAAGATTCTACGAATGTGCCAATTATTTACTTATACTAGTTTGATGGAAGAGTTGTTCATATTGAAAAATTGAAAATCCCGAGTTCCAAATTTCTTTAAATATTTTATTTCCATTTCTACGATATAGAAGCACATTTCATTTTTTTATATCATAAAAGATATTTTGCACAAACATCTCCTGATATATCTATTAAAAAGATACAAAACTGTGGGGGAAATTGGTTCATACGCTAATAAAATTTGCAAACTTTTTTTTTCGAAACATTTTGAAAATTTTGCTAAAACAATTTAGATCATATTGTTTAACATTTAAGATACAATAAATAAATCAGATCGTTTTAGTTGCAGTCCTATCGGTTGTCAGGAAAGGTAAGAAATATCGAGGCGCTATGTCTATTAAGAACTAATCACTATCTAAGGAACAGGAATTAGAATTTTCAGTGACTTTATTCCTTTTTTTTTTCTCCTTGTTTGCCTTGAATATTTGTGTCAATTTTATATCTGGTTTTGGGGATTCAATAATCTCAAAATTTCAAAGACCTTATATATTTCCTTTACAAGTTTTACTATTTACATAAATTGTTTTTATCTCTTGTCAGATACTTTATGTATGTCCAATAAGGTTAAATGCTTGTGATATGTATGTTCTCATTGGTGTGTTAATGTAGTTTGCTCTATGGTCAAGTGTTAGTAAACGACTTCCTTTTAACCCTTAATAGAATTGAATCAATCTTCTTTTACCATTTTTAATTTATACTTATTTGTTTTTTCAGTTTAATTTTGTTAATAGTTTAGTAGTTACATTATCATATTTTGAGATTTTTGGAATTCATCTGCTGAATTGTTCCCTTTATGCTCGGATCTGTGAATATTAATACTGAGTAACTGTAATAAGAAAAAACTTTGATGAAATAATTTCAGATAACAGAGGTCCCATAGAAACCAAAGTGGAGCGGGACTTCGATTGAATTTCGATCGGAATACGAAAAGAGGATCTTCTTAAAAAATATATGCCCATGCTAAATACCATTGTCCAGCTGGTAACGCGGTTTGGTTTGGTTTAGTTATATTAACGCCCCGTTTAAAAGCAACATTTGGGATATTTTGGGATGGTCCTCACAATGTTCAACAGCGGTCAGATGACGAGAACGACTCCTAAGTTGGCACTCTCTTTCCAAACTTCTACATCACACCAGCGGGAGAACGTTTGGCCCAGACGGATTCAGTGTGCACCAGATCCGCTTATACAACGGTTCTTTGGTGGTTTTGGGTGTCGAACCTGAATCCCTACCGTTCCGAAGCCGAAACCTTGTCTCCGCAGCCCCAGCTAGTGACGCTGTTTGCATTACTTAAGTATTAAATTAATTCAGTTATAATTACAAAAAGTAAGCCTATGTATCTACCATAGTTTCACCTGGGGTCTCTACATTCTCCCTTTCTGCTGGAATATATATATATATATATATAGTAGATTCCCGATTATCCACGCTTGCAGCACAAAGTTTTTTTTTTTTTTTTTTTTTTTTTTGTACAAGAGTAAAGCAAAGAAAATAAAAATGTTCAAAAAACTGAACGAAACGTTAAATTTGCTAACATCGTAATTTATGGCAAAAATATCCCAGGCTTTCTCGGAACCTTACCCTCTGATGAGTAAGTGATTTCTTACTCACCCTTGCAATGCCCGCTCCACCGCCCTCTCTCGTCTTAATCTTACTGACACGTCCACTTCCTCCCACTCGCCATTGTTAGTTTAAGCCTGATAGTGTTTGCGAACCGGTCGGAGTTAATTTCTTATCTTTTATTGTGTTCAGTGCTTGTGTTTTTAGGTTTTGTGTTTTTCGTTACCGATTTAAAATGTCAGGAAAACGAAAGAAGGTTGTGTTGACGATTGCGCAAAAACTAGAATTAATTTCCAAAGTAGCAACCGGCGCTACAATGCAGCAGATGGAATTGGATTACGGAATCGCGGAAACAACAGTGCGAGACATTCTAAAACAAAAAGACAAACTGGTGAACTTTGCGTCAATGTCGGACAGTACTTCCGCAATGAAAACGCGAAAAACTATGAAGGGTTCTACCTTTGATGAACTAGACACGGCATTGACAGAGTGGTTAGCACAAGTTTGAAAAGAGGGTACTCCTGTAAAGGGTCCTATCACTACGGCGAAGGCAAAAACCTTTTTTGAGTAGTTAGGAAATTTTGATGCGTCTTCTGGCTGGTTGACTCGTTTTAAGCAGATACATGGAATTCGAGAAATTGGACTTCATGGGGAGAAACTTAGTGGTGACCAACAAGCAGCCGACGATTTCCAACATGAATTTGAAGAATTTGTTTTAAAAGAAGAACTATCTTTTGAACAAATTTACAATGCCGACGAATCGGGACTTTTGTGGAAATGTTTTCCCACTCACACTTTAGCATTTGAAAGTGAAAGTAAAGAGGCGGGTCATAAAAGCAGCAAAGAAAGGATCACTATCATGTCTTACCGTAACGCTACCGGTGGACATAAACTTAGACTTATTATCATTGGAAAGTTAAAAAAAAACGAGATCTTTCAAAGGCACAAGGATAGAAAATTTGTCCGTTGATTACTTTAACAAAAAAAAAGGATGGATGAACCGAAACATTTTCAAGAATGGTTCGAAAAACTCTTTATTCTTCAAGTGCGTAAACATCTTAAATCGAAAACCTGGCTGAAAAAGCTGTGCTATTGATCAACATTGCACCTTCTCGTCCAGCAACAAGAGTGCTAAAGTCTTCTGATGGAAATTTTTTTGCAAAGTTTCTCCCCCCAAACGTTACTCCATGGACTAAGGAGTCATTGCAACAATGAAGAGAACATACCGAACCAAGCTGCTAATGACCAAAATTGAAGAAGGTTATGATCTGAAAGAGTCTTGAAAACACTACACAATCTTGGACAGCATCTACGATATTGCATCTGCATGGGACTCAGTGAAATCGTCAACCCTCATAAAATCATGGAGAAAACTCAAGCCTAATGTTGAAGCCAGCAACAACCTAACCCCTTTGAGTTGTGAAGAAGAGAATGAAGATGTAGACACGCCGACGGCAACTCTTGCCGATATGGTGAAAACAGTTCCGGGTGGTAAGAACGTCGATGCTGAAAACATTAACGAGTGGTTGGAGTGTGACGTCAACGAATCCTGCTTCGAACGCTTGACAGATGACGAAATTCTGAAAAAAGCAAGGGGAGAGACCGAGAATGAAGGAGAACGAAGTGAAGGCGAAGAAGAGCCCACTATGCAGATGCGGAAGACTCACGAAGCAGCTTTGCAACAAGTCGATGGATTGCTGAGCTATTTGGAAGAACAAGACGACGCGGAGTTGGCCGAGAAACGAAAAAAGCAATATTTGATCAAGTGAAAATGCTTCCAAAGCAAGAAACAAACAGAAATGACTAATTTCTTCAAAAAGGTGCAGTTTTACAGTTATGCTTTTGTAATTACATAATACATTATAGTATTAAAACAGTACATATGTTTTAATTTTTCTGTGTATCCTTGACGCCTCTCGTAAGTACAAAACACTTTTCTGTTTTCATTAACAAAATGCATTTTAGGTTAGTTTTGAGTGATATACTAAAATATTAAGCGTTAGTTAAACATTTCCTGCTGTATATTTTACGTTTAATTGTAGATAAAACGATTTTTCAAAGTTGGAATGACTGTTTTTCTCTTTTGCTATACCCGTTTTTAGCTTTTTTCGGATTATCCGCGAATTCTGTTATCCGCGGCGGCCGCGCCACCCAATCACCCAATTCCGCGGATATTTGGGAGTGTACTGTATATATATATATCGTCAAGCTAGAAAGCAAAGGTGGATTCATTTACATCTAAGTATGTATAAATTGTTGCTGTTAGAAATAGTCAATATTAGGGCTTGAAAACCACTTTTCAGCCCCTAATTACTAAGATATTGCAGTTATCGAAAAACTTTTAATTGCATAAAATGTTCTTAATGAGGCACTCATTTGGCTAATTCGATTTATTTTCCTATTTTCACTATTAAGATTTTAACCCCTCACCATTTCCACCGCTTTTGAGCTAGTTAGACCCTTTACGAATTCATCCGAGATTTTTACATTTTTAATAACATATTCCAAACCAGTTAACATTCAAACAAAATTACTCTATTCATCACGTTTACAAAATAATATGGGCAAAGCGTTATACAGATATAATATAAATTTTTGAAACGAAGAATGATTTTGAGTTCTAGAGACCATGGTCGGTGAAGAACGAGAGAAATTTCCCCGAAGTCTTGTCATGAGAATCATTGCAGGAAGTATTCCTATAGGAATCTACCTAATAGCTTACAATGGAAATGAACTAGAGTAGAGGATGAGATATGAAAACGTAATGGGACAAGATTAGGGGACCCGAGAAATTAATTAATATGAACAAATTAAAATACAGTATAAATACAAAGTTTTTCATTTCCTATTTTTCGCTGTCCATGGTGCCGCATCATACATGGAAATTGAACTTAAACCTAGACTTATCCAAAGCTTCTAAAAACTATACCTTAGCTTGGGAGAATAATAACTAAGCATTCAGAGAAGGCAAATAACGATGCTTGGCCACGAGGCAGCCTTCTTCTTCACGCCCATGTTAATTTCGTTTTTTAAAGTTTACTCCTACCCTTGATGGGACATTCAGAATATATTCTACCTGCCCTAAACAGCATGAGTTGAACCGCTTTTTAAGACCTCACACCTCTGATACTTTTCCATGTTTTCGTATGTAATCTATGTAAGTGTGAAGATTCTAAATTATTATAAAGTATTACAAATAAATATACCCGTGTTACTGGGTGACTTCACTCTCCCTCTTTTCTTTTACATCCTATTCGGGTAATCCGGTAGGGGCATGGATGTTCATTTTCCATTGTTTAATGTTTGCATTGAAAATGTATAGAATTTAATGAACGGAACATTGAACGCATAGTAAATATTGATTAGAAAATTATTGATTATAAAAAATTAGGATATCAGAAAATAATGGACTTACTTTTAAAATACGATGGAGAATCAAAAAGTAAAGGGGCACTTGAAAAGGTGCATTTATTCTAAAGATAGAAAACTGCAACATACAATATTTTTCTACATAACCACTCTGGATTTCAACGCACTTTTCCCAACGTTTCACAAGGAACGTTCAACGTTTTCTCAAAGTTCTTTTCAACGGTTTTTTTTTTTGGAAAAGCGATTTTGGTTGTATCTGTAACCAATTTTGCACCGCATCAGTGACTTCCTCATCGGTTGCAAATTTTCTCCTTAGAACTTTCTTCAATGGTCCAAACATATGCAAATTGCTTAGAGGTAGGTTTGGACTGTACAGCAGGTGTCACAGCTTTTCGAATCCCGATTTCTTTATTGTTTCGACTTTCCGTTAGACAGAATGTGGCCAAACATTATCTTACTGCAGGAAGACACGTTTTCGCAGTTTTCTATGACATTTGGATGTTTTTCTGTTTGGGTTTTCATTTGTTTTCCATCATCATACCCTCAACGACTCTCAAATTCTCGCCTCAGTAGTTGATGACGATGGCTTACCTGATCTTTGACCGTCACATAACGAAGTTCTTCCTTGTTTGAAGCACTCCATTCGTAGATTTTGCTTCGCAATAAACAATTCTCACCATATTATGTTTGCATTCCACGAATAATTTCTGCAGTTTTAACACCTTCCGCAAACAAAAAGCGAATCTTTGCCCTAATTTCCTTCTTGGTACAGATCGACAATGGAGCTGTCATATTTTATATCTACTTACACTCCAGCAGGTAACGCGGGAATAAGAATCATACGTTGCGTAGAACTGTTGCCGAGTACTCTAATTCATTGCTGGATACTAGCAGTGTTACCGAACTCTGAAAGAAAAATTGCAAAAGTCCCTTTACTTTTTGACTTTCTCCACCAGGGGGAGGCACCTCGAAAAAAGGATGAGATGCTTCCAACATGGTGGTTGGATCTCGCCATCCTGGTGGGTACACCAAAAGATGGGGGTTTGGCTCCTTCTACCGATGACAGGACGTACTGCCTTTGGGAAGGATTGTACCGTGGCCGGTGATAGTCCTTAGTATTCAACTACATTCCCCACCAGTGTTGCTGTTGAGGCGGTCCGATCATTCAGTATCATTTATCCGTGTGCCTTCGAGCGGGTCGGAAAGTCAGTGATATGACTTCTTTTCGTATGTACAAATGTTCTTAGAATCTACTTTGCTATTAGATTATTCTCCAATTCGAGCTTCAGTTTCATTTGAAAAGCAATTGAACGATTTCGCTGTAATAGAACCATTGTACAGTAACTGAATGATTTGATTGTAACAGTAATTGAACGATTAAGATGAATTTTACGATTAATTGAAACTGAATTATACATTTTATAATCAATTAAATACAATTATGCATTTTATAATGAAGAACGGAAATCAAAATTTATGAAAAGCTGCGAAAAGATTAAGATGATAAAACTCTGCAATAATGATTCCAACTATTTCGTAATTTTTCAAACACAAAAAATAAAAAAAAGTGTTTTTATCAATAATGCTTTCAATATTTATTTTCAATTTTAAACTAGTCTTTTTTAATAGCATTTATGATAAAATTACGCATCGTGGTAATTAATTATTCACGCCTGCTTTTAATTACTTTTTAAATAAAACTTTCAAACAAGAAATTTTGAAAAAGATTTCGAATTTTTCTGGAACTGAGAAAGAAAATGCCGTCCAATAATGCGAAAGCTTATGCTAATTCTTACATGGTAAACGCATAATTGTGCAATATAATTTATTATAGGCACGGTTGACGGTAATCAACTTTCACTTTTTCGTTAAAGTTGATTCACATCAAATTAAAGAAAATTGTATTGACTAGAATAAAATTATAGATCCGTATTAAATCTTGATCCATTTTTAGATCCAGTCTATTAAAGAGAAGAGATTAATGATTCGACTTTACTTCATTGAACTACAAAGATATATAAAGAATGCGCCATTTTCTTTCTGTATGTGAGACAACCAAGATTAAAACACACCTGCTGAAAACCAGTTTTATAAATTATTTACAAGAATAATTTCCTATTTCCTCATATTGGTTCATTAATACTTTTAACACATCAAATTTTTGATTTCCTCACCAAAATACTCATTTAAAAATATTCCAAAACGTCTCTATAATAATTAAAACATAATTGAAAATATGTTAATATTTATTAAATATGTTAAGTCCCGTGGCTATACGAATGACAATCATCGTTTAACCCTTCCGTAATTTATTTGTGAACTAAATAGCATGGTTCCCAACCTAAAGACTAATTGCAATGGAAAGTTAATTTTAACGAGGGCATTTGTTGCGCCAGCAATGAAATTTGCGCATTGGCATCTATCTGAAAACGAAATTAGCTATGAATAAAATATTCATCTCGGTTAGTTGAGAATGCGATAAATAACTAATTACACTCAAATTCCCATAACTTATTTTACTTTTAATTAAATACGAATAGTACAAATTCTCCCTCAAATGCACACTAACATAAATGGAGGCAACATTGCTTCAAAATGACTGCAAGTTTAAATCTGTATCAAAATCCATTTCAACGAAGTACAAGGTGGTTATAATTAAACTTTCCCTATAAACAGCGCCATTTAACGCAAACGGGTGAACGGATTGCAAAGAAATTTGGTATATAGACTATACACAAGACATGCTCATGGAATTTCGGGGGAAAAAAATTCCAAAATGTCCACCAGAGGGTGTCTTTTCAGGAAAAATATTAATTTTAATACTATAAACGACCAGAACGGAATACAGAAACAATATTAGTATTTATTGCTAGTTTCTGATCACCTTGTCATCATTAAGTAAAGGTAAGGAAAAAATAATGGTACGTTGTTTGAGAAGAAAAAAAAAACAGTTCAGTTTGCAGAAACCAGAACAGATTAGGACGAAATTGCACAAAAGAAGCAGTTGTTAATCGTGTCTAGGGTGATGTAGAGAAAGGTGCTCCATGTGACCACCTTCATTCTCCTGTAAAATTTCAAATCGATGGACAGTGTGTTCAACAGTGTGTAATTGATCAGTTGTGATGCTTCGCACTTGAAGCGTTAGGAGTTCTTTAAACCATTCTACTTCGTAACAAGATAACGTCATCATTACAGGTCAAAACATCGACATAAAATATAACAACGACTGCAAACGTTTCTTACCCTAACCTATTTAACTTAAAGCTTCCTCCTCGTTAGCATGCAAATCTCGAAATTTTTTCCTAGAACTGACAGCTTTTTACATTTTATTACTCGTAATTCTTGTTCTGGATTATTAATTGTGTTTCTGAATTCCGTTGTGGTCGTTTATTGTGTTAAATATAATGTTTTTCCGAAAACGGCGCCCTCTGGCAGACATTTTGGAAGTTTTTTTTATTGAAATTCCGTGAGTGCATATCGTGTATAGCCTATATACCAAATTTCGTTGCAATCCGTTTACCCGTTTGTGTTGTATGATGCTGTTTATAAATAAAGTTTAATAATAACCACCCTGTACTTTCTTCAGAATTTATAATTTCCTTGTTATACTTAATTTTGTTTCCTTGTCTTAAAAGTTAGCTATTTTGAAAAAGAGATTCTGCTTAGGTCGTGTCTCTCTGAATAATATCAGCCTCGGTAATATTACTAGCACAAATGATTTATAATCAAATGGCTCGTGTAGAAATATAAAAAAAAAATCACTTTAATATTTGACAACAATATTCTAAATTCAAGCAGTTGATTCCAGTTCGGAAAAATACTTAAAATAAAGATGAAATGAATATTTTTTATATACCAATTGAATCAAGAAATATATTCTTAAAAAATTACAGTATTTAATTTAATATATAGCAACCAATAATTTTATAGCCAACAATATATTTAGTAAAAATTCGATTAAAAAGTTCCAATTTTTTACGACTAAAACTTATCGAATAGCAGCTTAAATAGTTAAATAAAAAATTTATACAACTGTATTCAAGGTTTTCATTCAGATTTTCTGGCAACAATTTTATTGACTTGTACCCGTAGCTGAGTATTCCACCTTATTCAATAAAGCTGGATTTCCATTTGATTTGTTTCAATAACAATTGTATAAATCTTATAGAATTTCCATTCGTCTGTATAAGAAACCGCTGTGAACTAGTGATAAGGTCTCGGCTTCAGAATCGGAGGGTTTCAGGTTCGCAACCCGATTCCATTGAAGAACCGTGTAAGCGGGTCTGTTCATCCAAAATCGAATCGCTCTCCTGCAGGAGTGGTGCGGAAATTTGGAGAGGGGGTCCTCGTCATCTGACCGCGGTTCAAAATTCTGAGGTCCATCCCAAATTAACCTTAGTGTTGCTTTCAAAACAGAACGTTAATATAGCAGAACTGAATTGCGCCCTTATGATAAGCTATGTCTCAGTATTGAGAATTGCTTTAAATTTTCCATATAGGAGATTTTGAATGTGCATAGGTTTTATTGCTTTTTTAATACTCCTGTCTGAATGATAGGAACTAATCCCACGATATCTTCAACAGGTCCGTGTAGCATTGATTCTACTGGATCAATTCTACCAGAGACGAAAAGAAACAATTTCAAAAATGAAAACATTTCCCTTTTTCTCTAAAGTCTTAACAACACAGACAATCGTACTTTTAGATTAGTGTTTTTCTAGCACTACGAAGAAATTATTTTGTCCAATAGAAATGAAAGTAAAGCAATGACATTTCGATATATGCAATTAAAATAATTTCTAAGCAAATAAATAGGTATTAAAGAGTTTTCGAAGGTCTCTAATATTAACATAAATGGAAGCGAAATAAAATCAAATTGGAGAATAAATGATTTACCCATATTAATAGATGGCGGTAATAGTAGTATTTGTGTGCAAATAAATCGGGAAAGCTAAATTCAAAATATTAGAAAAATTCATAAAAAAAGTGGTGTTTAAAATCTGATCTATATTTAATAAAATATATATTTATCTAAAGAAACATGTCGAGATTTTCGCATGACAAAATCATTTGCTGGAATTTATTATATCTTTGCAAAGAAAATTGAATTAGAAACATACAGTTTCCTTCTAGTCGTTCATATTGAACATGTTCCGTCGAATATGTGAGAAAATACATGCATGTAAAGAGTGTTTTCAATTATTTAAAATTGAGGATTTCATGAAATCTCTAAGATTCTTAAAATCGCAATCAATCTAATTCAAGAGATTTTCGCAAGATTTCGCCAACATATTGCTAAATTTAACTAACATTTAAAAAAATTGAATATATTAATTCTTAAGAGCTAAGCAAATATACTTATGAGCCCCTGACATAAAGAAAGTTTAAATTAAAAAGCAGCTCTCTTATAAAATCAAAGGTTGACGTTTATTAATAGAACGCATCGTTTATGAATTTCTGAATTAGAACTTTCAATAGAAAATATTAGATTCATAACACTTAAAAGAGATTTATAAGTAAGTATTTTTACCAAGGCTGTCTGTTGTGTGAGCCTAACAGGTGATTTCAATAGAAATGCCAAAGAACATGAAAAATCGCCAAAAAACATAAGATGCAAATCCGGAAAATACCATGATGCAGATACTGCATTATTTGATGAAACCTTCGATGATGAAATATACTATATGTGATCAATTCTAACGAAGCATTGAAGCAAAATTTTCCAGAATTTGACGAAAGACTTGGCAAGATTATTTACTAAAACAAAAATATTTATCCCCATGTTATCAAGTTAGTGAAGGAGATTTTAAAAACATGTACATGGGTGTTTTCCCACTCACTGTATTTACCAGACGCAACTCCTTCAGACTATTATTTGTTCCTTTCTGTGCAAAATGCTCTTTCTGGAAAAAGAGATTCAATTCCCAAGCAAATATTAAAAATTGGCTTGATAAGTGGAATGCATTTTCAGGTTACAATCAGGCATTTTCTTTTGCAGAATTCGTTTACTACCCAAAAGAAGGTAAAATGTTGTTGATTTTTAAATGAAATATTTTGAATATATCAGTATTTAATTTTTATAACAAAACAAGTGTTTACTTTTAGTTTAGAAGAGGCACAATCATATATGTATCCCCAATAATTACTTTATATTTAATTTTTTAAATCTATCCTAACATACAAGCGTTTGAAATCTCAATTCTCCCGTTTTTATAAAGGCTAATGGACATTAATTAGTTTGAGGTGTCGTGAGAGAAACCATTTGCTTACTAACATGAGAATGAACATTCATTAACTGACATCAACTTTCATAATTTTTCTTTATGTTGCTTTGTTTAGAGATTAATTAAAATAAAAATCAAACCAAATTACAAGTGTACAGACATTTGACAAAAGTAATGCCATAAAAAATATTTCAAACTACTGAAAATCTGTATTAAATTTTCTCAGAATTCTCATTTTTTTCTTAAATTTCAAATTTTCTATTCAGTGTCTGAAATTGTAATCTCAAGAATCATGGGATGATTCGGGTAATACTGTCTCGGAATGGAGTCAAGAATCAATACAACTCCTGTCATTAAAGAAACTTAACAATTAAGCGAAACCCTGACTTCGATAGCAAATGTTTAATTTGCATGTCTTGCGATTGATTACAATGTTTAATGGACTGTTTCGAATGATGGTAAAGAGTAAGTATCGGACAAATAAAAGTTTCCTCATATTTTTGTTGACAGAATAATGTGAGCAACATCAATGCTATATTTATTTTTCTCCGGTATGTTTCTTTATTAGTAAAGCTTTAAAAGAATTTAAAAAAAGAATCTAATGTTTTAATGAATCGTCGCGTTTTAGAACTCTGATACCGAAACACATACCTTTATTGTCTTGTATAAGAAGTATTGAGAAAGTATTATAATCGTCAAAGAATTTGGAATCGAAATTCTGAAGAATTACATTTTTAGTTTTCTTTTTGTCTGAATACATGTTTATGGCTTTATATCTGCTTGTCTGTGAATATACCAACTCAAAAAGGGATTGAACTATACGGATGAAATTTGGTACATGGAATTAAGACCAAATTTGTAAATTTTTAAGGTATGTTGAAAGAACTCTATTCTGAAGAAGTCTATCTGTCTGGTTCCTCAAGTACAAGTTAAGTACAAAACATTAAGAGCTAGATAGATAAAATTTGATACATAAATTTAACAACAAAAATGAAGACTCTCATCAAATTTAAATCGCATCTATCTCAAAATTGACAGTCTGGGCCGGCGTCCTAGCCTAGGTGTAGCGCGTCTTCTCCGTGATCTGAGCATCCCTAGTTCGGGCTTAGTTGTTCCTTACCCTGTGATCTATATGTGATGTATGCGAAAGAGCCCCCTCCCCCGTTAAAAGAGGTTGTGCAAGTGAATGTCATCTTCACATGACTAGAAGTCAGACTTCTGCCCTCGGGTGCTCAGGGGTCTTTACCTTCAGAAGCTACTGCACAAAACTGGGCTTAAACTGACATTTGTCAGTGGGCTGGTATAAGAAGTGCCATAAGTAAAAACAAAATTGACAGTCTGTAGATCTGTATTCATGCATGTTGTAAATACAATAATTCATAAATGCAATGACTTAAATCATTGAGATTCCGTGTGGGATCTTATGACGGTAAATGTAATTCCATATCAGATATTCATTTCCGCTATCTAGAAAAAAGGTGTCAAAAATACACATTATTATAATAAATTGAGTAAAAATGCTAGATTCTCTCCAAAATCTATATTTCGTAACAACTGCTCGTCAAGTCCATTCCAGAAATTCGCAACTTTACTTTTACAATGTCAAGAGAAAAATGACTCAATTACTAGAAACTGATATATACAGAAGAAATGTCAGTATAACATCGGCCCGCAGTGGCCCGGTGGTAAGGTTTCGGCTTTGGAAATGGAGGTTTCATGTTCGAGACCCGATTCCACAGAAGAACCGTCCAGT
Source organism: Argiope aurantia (assembly GCA_026543865.1). NCBI lineage: Eukaryota > Metazoa > Arthropoda > Arachnida > Araneae > Araneidae > Argiope > Argiope aurantia. The sequence goes on from JAPMOR010123149.1 coordinate 18,709, forward strand.
AAGCGAGTCGTGTGCATGCTAAATCCGTCACGGCCAAATGTCCTTCCGTTGGTGTGGAAGTTCGGAGAGAGAAAGAGCGCCAGCTCGTGTGTTATCCTCGTCATCTGACCGTGGTTCAAAATTACGAGGTCCGTTTCAAAACTGCCATAGTGTTGCTTTAACATCTAATTTTATTTCCATAGGCACTATGGTGCCAAATCTTAAATCTATTGATAAGTTTACGATAGAATTTCTGAGAATTCGATCTTTTCAGCCTTTTGTGAGAGAATGCTGATAAACATATTGAAGGAACACAATTATGAAACAGTTTCTTTATTAAAGATATTTTTTTTTTGCTTTGTTCTTGCCACGATACGAGTCGACAAAGCATATGAAATATAAAATAGAAAGCAAATAACAGAAAAAAATTAATACAACTTCAAAATTTAAACAAAATTTTTACACTCTTTAACTTAATTCTCTATCTTTAATTGTGAAGTTCCATTTCCTATGTAGCACAAAGCGTAAACTAAAATGTTACCTTAACATTAAAAGATAGTTTTAAAAAGATGAATAAAATTTTCTCTATATACCTAATATTTATAAATGTAGATATTTAAGATTTAGATAATGTTCTTTAACAGTTAATCTGTATGAGTAACAGTAGTAAAAATGTTGCATTTTGTTTGCTTTACTTGAAAAAAATATAATTCTGTAATTAAGCTGCAACAGATCTCACCTGAAAGTTGCTGTAATCTGTGCAACGACATCTCTTTAATTAAAATTATGTATTGGGTTGATCGGAAAGTAATTTCTTTTTTTTTTTTTGTGGAAATGAAAGACAGTTTTTGTATAATAAACAAATACTTTATTAAATTATATATTGGCCGTTCTGGTCCAACACCTTTTGCCATCTTTCTGGTAGTAGCATAATTCCACGCTCATAAAATTTTTGATCTTTTCTGCAAAGAAACTGATCGAGGGGGGTTTTGACCTCCTCATATGAAGTGAAGGTTTTACCGTCTAAAAAATTTAGCGAACCAGCTCTGGCACTGGCGTACTGTCAACACACCTTCTCCATACACATCGGTCCATTTCTTTCTGGCTTGAACAGCATTTTTACCCTTTTTGTAGTATAACAGTAAGATATGTCGAAAATGCTGCTTATCGCTCTCCATATTTAAAAGGGCACCAACCAAAAACCACTGCGTAGAATTAATTGGAATGTTTCACACACAAGCCTTGCTATATGAGCTCTGAAAGAATATAAAATTTATACGGCTTAAATGTGAAGTTGGGTGCAAAAAAATACAATTAAATCCTCTGTCGGGAAAAAACGAAATTACTTTCTGAACAACCCAATATTTCTTCAGTTTTTATCAGCAAAAATGAATTTCAGTCATTCACTGTTTCAAAAAATAATTTTGTGTTTTGTGTTGTATATTTCGTTTATTAATGTCTTTGCTTTAAGTACTTGGATTCTTCACCCAAAAAAACTCAGTTTCTTGGGATTTTCAGGTCACAAAGGACCACTGCTTGAACGGAATTCAGGCCCCTCATAGGAAAAATCTCTTATTTGAATCCCTAATTGAAGGTACCCTTCATAAAGTCTTCAAGCCAGATTCCTTTTTTTTTCATTTTCTTTTTACAATTTAAACTTCATATTTCTCTAATTTAGTTTGAAACACTCGCTTTATCGTTATATAAAAAGAATCAGTTTTCTTACTAAATGCCTCAATAATCATGGGATAGCATATTTTCCCAGTCGATATTCAATTGTGAAAACCTTTGTTAATATTTATCACAATTTAATGTTCAAAAATACTTTGTTGAGTGAAACGTGAAAAATTATAATTTATTATCGGAAATTTATTTAAAATTTAGTGTAACCAATAAGTCAAATGGTCTCAAATGCATTTTGTATATAATAAAACAATAATCAGGAATTAATATCATGGTTCTAAAATATTTAATGGAATATCTGCGAGATCCAGATGTTTATCTCTAATATTTAATTGTAAAAAAATTGTAAATGTGAAAAAATATTTAAATATTTTTATCACTGTATACAGAGACTTAATTCTGCATTAATTACAATAAAACGTATCTTGTTCCTAGTAAATTTAAACACGTAATAACATTTCAACTCGGAAGATTTTACTGATAATGAGCAACGTCGTGAAGCTCAACCTACTGTAACATTTCTTTGTTTAGAATTCGGCCACAGAAGTTACAAATGCCATGCCAATGCAGCTCATGAAAATTGCAAACACTAAATCACTGGAAGTCTGGATTGTTTTTGCCCTTTTTGTTTTTTAGCTGAGTCGATTAGCAAAAGAATAGAATCAGAAAAGGTCTTGTAGATTTAATGCTGTGATTGGATAATTATTCAGACAAGCAAATTGTTTTCAATTAAATTTCGCAATGAAACTCATTGATTTTTACTACATTTTTTATCCGTATAAATGATTTTATTTTTTTATAATTGGATATCTCCTTATTAAAAGGTAAGAGGAAACAAAACTATATTTTAATTGTAACATTTTAAAGGATTATTATTTCGAATAGCTGTCCCAATGCGAGAGGTTTTAGAATAGTACAAGTCTTTAATTTGGTAGCATCACAAAAGTTGTTTTGGAAGATAGCAACTTCAATGTTTTTCAAACAATACTACACATGAATAGGTATCTTTCTCTCCATTCTTCTACGTCAGAATCGGAACATGGTATGGAATATGATTCATAATCATGATACAGAATTTCAATCCACATTAATTTTCAGAAAAATTATTTCAATTCCTTGATTGCTAATTTCATTGCTCACTTTAATTACTAAATCAACTGATCATAAGATTATTTAATAACAATAAAAATTATTTACTGGCAATAAAAATATTAAAGGCAACAACAGAATAAAAAATAACCGTTTAAAAATTTCTTGAAACCTGTTGTGAAATTTTTATTACAGTTTTAACGGTAGAAACGAGATGTGTAAAATTTCCCACGTATTTGTCAGGGAAAATATATTTTAAAATGTAAATATATATCTCAATTATATGCAATAAAATTTACATTTGTTGTTCAGTACTACCAACGCGCCAAGTCGGCAAGCGCCCATTCTAGGGTTGCTTCGTTTTTGTAACTGCGTGGGTCATGACCCGCCAGAACTGTTTAGAACTCGAAAGGCGATGCTTACCATTGGTAGCGGGGTGACTCCATGCCCCTTCTCATAGAAATAAACCGCATATTATAGAATCATCGTTTCATCACTTATAGCTACACCGCAATTCCTTAGTTTATTTTAAATAGTTACACCGCATTATTTAGTTCATTTCACAATCTCAATTGTGGAGCCATCATCGACCTCCAACAACATTTGTATTAAATAAATGTTAATAGTACATACTTGATCTATTATATATTTAGTTATATTTGGATCCGAAATATTTGTGTTATTTTATTTTAAGGAGAAAAAATGGAACATTTTTATGATCAAAATTAATTCAATGAAGCTATCAAATTAACTTTTCAAAATATAATGATTCAAAGCTCATTCAGAATGTGATACATTATTCAATTTTTCATTCCATATTATTTTTAACTATAAATATTATTTTTTTCCTTATATATTCAATTATTTCAATGCAATGCATATATTATCATGTTAAAACATGTTGTATTGGTTTAGGGTCTTGGAAGCCTCAAAATGCACGGGCAGAAAATTGGCGATTTATCGCTTTTGAGGCATCAATTTTTAGCTTTTAGGGTTATTTGAAAATGATAAAGAATGTTGACCCATTTGGCGACCTAACACCAAAAGAAAAGTTACAACTTGACGCGAATGTCCGTCATGTACCCTTCTCTTGCCTAAAGGGCAAGATCGTAAGAAGTTACCGCCCGAGGAAGCACAGAGAAGAAAATGGGAATGAAAACGAAACAGCGAAAACAGGTATCAAAAGTTTAATTTATATATAATTTTTCTAGCTGGCAAAAAAAGTTGGGGAGCTCGAACAAGTTTGAGATGGAGAAGAAATACATCGTTTTTCTAAAAGTGACGCTTGCGCAATACGATGGTTACGTTATCATTCCTAACCGTTATCATTCCAATCATTCCTAACCATTCCTAACTGAAGTCTCACAACAAAAAAAAAATCTAGTTTCGAGATAAAGTTTTGGAGTTCGAATGATTTTGAGATTAAAAAAAAAAATAAAACATCGTTTTCTAAATATTGACTCTGCATAATCTGATAGTCATGTGATTGTTTGAAACCGGTTTAAACTAGTTCTTCACGAAAAAAAGTTCTAAGCCTCGAGGGAAAAAATTTTAGAACTCGATTCATTTCGAGATGATCAGAAACCATCGCTTTCCTAAATGTTGGGGATTGTGAAATATGAGTCACGAGAACATGTTTTTATGTCAGATTGATACCACGTGACTTTAAAAATTTTTTTCACATAATGATTTGAATTTTGCGATAGCAGATTTCATTTTTTTTTTCTTTTCTTTTTTGGATCTGTAGGATATAATGATTTTAAGTAAAATTCGATGTTAATTTTTTTTAATCATGCCTGTTATTTTATGATTAATTTCGTCTAACTTTACTTTTTATCGATTCTGAAACTAGGATTTCTTTGTCAATTTGCATAATTAAAAAGCTAAAAAAATCTTTAACAGATTAAACTGTATTTTTCTTCTAATACATCACACATCCATTGTATATTTTGGGTTATTTTTTCATCATTAGTTTGCTTGTGAAATAACAAATATAATAGTAACATGTGCGCAAGATTTTAGCACCAAGAACGTGACCGTGCTATGTTCGTTTAGATTCTAAAGTCTCTATTCCATTTAAAATAATCCTAAAATTCTTATTTTATGCATCTCGCTGCTCAGCCTTTAAGTATCTATATTTTCTACTTCCTACTCAGTGACGAAAATTGAGCTTGCATCATGGGATGAAGCATTCCTTTTGTTAAGTAGCTCTTGGATACAAGATTTGGAATGCTGTCTTCCAATTAGAGTTCGATTCATTAAGAGAGCTGTCATTAAGGAAACATAGTAAGTAGTAAGACTCTGTTTCCAATAACCGATAGCTGGCTTGCTCACAATGAAATTGATTTCAGTTTTTGACAAAGGATTTCCTCAGGCTGTATGAAATCAGAATTTCGGATTTAATGGGCTTCTTTCATCTCGGTTGGTTGATAGTAAAATAAATAGTGAAATTTTTTGAATGGATTATCTAAAAAATAGAAAGAAATATTTCAATGATAAGAATGTAATTGAAAGATATTTAATTAATATATTTTACAAGAAATTGTTAAATGTTTCCAATTTAGCCCTTTCCTAACTGGTCAAATTTTTATTACAAATGATTTGGAAAAACGCATCTAAAATACAAATTCGATTTTCGGATACTATTAACCGCATACCAAGGATTAATAGCCAAATAACTTACCACCAGACGCATGAAGGAAAGGATTCAGTAAAAAAAAAATACTAAATTCACATCAAAGGTTAATATTTCGTAAAGATATACTCCAATACCATGCAAGGCGTTCTCCGTGATAATATTAGAGAGTATGCGAGAAAGTTTTAGAGAGTTCAGCTGGTTTATAAATGAAAACACAGAAATACTTAAACACAACTCAGAAAATTTTAAATGATATTTCAATGTAAATTCATATGCAAACAATTCATTACGACTTATTTGCTTTTCAACAGTCGAAAGGTTACAAAATTACAAATCTATCATTTGTCACATTGCTTTAATCTCTTTATTAGAAATGCGTTTTTAAATTCAATTGATAAAATTTTTCATTTCTGTTTTTTCAAGAAATTAATATTCTATGTAAGAGAATTTGTTCTATAAATCGCATTATAAGCTTTTCTCCCTTTTTTTAGATATAAATTCATTACAATTTAAATAATAAGATAATTTATTTTATTTCTAATCATGACCAAATCAAAGCCAACGAACCGTAATTACGCATTATATTTTCAAATTCCGAATTCTTCAGCCCACTTAAACAGTCTTCTTTTTCTTTTCCTCCCCAAACTTTTGCAAAGAATTCCAAGTCTCGAGTTGATAATCAGCAAGATAAAAAGCACTTCTTCCGCTTAGTAGCTCCAGGGTATATGATTCCGCATGTTGTCACTAATTAGCTTTCCAACTTATTAAAAGATCCTGTCTGTAAATGTGGTAACAAAGATGTAAATAATGGTTTCCTATCTGATTTCAAAGTTAAATGTATTGCAGTTGAATTCAATTACTATAATAGAATTCAATATTTAACGAAGGATTCTCCACGTCTATGAATTGAGAATTTTGGCCATTTAAAGCTTTATTTATATTGATTGAGTGATAAGAAAATGGGGCGATTACATTTATTCAATGGGATAATGTCTATTATACTATGGGAGATGGATTTAAAGCTTTCTTGGAAAATATTGAGATAGCCAATGCAAAATTTGAGATTAAAAATGAAAACAATACATACTAAAATTTTAATCAGTATATAATTCTCTACCGCTGTCTGTAATGTTGGGCTGTGTTTAAATATCTCTGCGTTTTAGTCTGCGTCATTATCGAATTCGAAATCTCAACTTTTGTTTTAGCATCTAACAACCGATGAATGTTTACTTGTGTTTAAAGTACTTCAAAATTCAAAGTTAACAGAACGCTGAATAATTGTCAAGACAAGCTTTGTTGAGATTAAAGAAAATCCAGATCAGCATCTACGTCTTCATGTTTAATAAAGTGTTCTTATTGGGAGCCGTGGAAAAAAAATTTAATAAAAATTTCAAAATTTAATGAGCTATCTAATATCTTATGATCACTCTGACCATAAGATATTATATTAATACAATTAGGAACTATGAATACGATAATGCAACCTCTCCCCAGATTCATTATTCTGGAGTTTTCGAAAGTTTAAATCAAATGTTACTTTTGGATTCCAACTGTTCCTTTCGTCTTACCCAAAATGAAGGAACCCATTTTTAAAAAATCAGTTTTCTGATGAGAATTTGAATTCTGTAGTAATCTTAAAGGGCTTCTTTTTATCATGTCAGAACTTGATATTTTGGTTTCGGGTTTTTGAAATTCTAAATGCATGATCACAAAATTGCTGATTTATCGCTTTTGCGACATCAGTTTTTCCCTTTTAGGGTTATTAGAAAATTATAAAAAAAGTTGTAACAGTTGGCGACATGCAATGAGTGGAATTTCTTCATTTCGAATTTATTGCAATATGATAATGTGCAAAATATTTATAACATTAGATCGCTAAAGTTAACTTCGAATTCCAAACCAAATAAGACTGTTTATGTTTGTGAATGTTGAAGTACGTTCCACAGTAACAATTCCACTTCATGGGCACTTAAACATAACAGTTGAATGTTTATCATGTTATTTAATGTTAAGTACGATAATAAAAAAAATGTTGCTATTCATAAGTTATCAATTGTATACCAAAATTTGATTTCCTCATTATTAAGGATCTCACCCTTTCGCAGCTCAGAAATGAATTACGCTCTGGGCAACCGACTTGAGATTCTTGCTCAGCAAAATCAAAAGTTTTTTTATCCAAATTTTATGCTCTGCAAAGAAAGTACCACGGAACGATGTTTAGTAATTCCTCAATGTTTTCAGAATCATATTCCGAGCTGCTTGGCAGTAGAAGTATAATTCTAAAATCGGGAAATTTGCATTTAATTTCGTATGCAATGTTTCCCAAACAGAATTGTCAAAAACTTGGGCATACAATAAATAAGAGAGCGAATCATGTATGAGTGCAAATAGTTCCACCTGCAGTATGGGTGCAATAGTTGCATTTAATCCTGTATGCAATGTTTGCATTTAATCCTGTATGCAATGTTTGCATTAATTAATCCTGTATGCAATGTTTGCATTAATGTTTGCATTTAATCCTGTATGCAATGTTTCCCAAGCAGAATTGTCAAAAACTTGGGCATACAATAAATAAGAGAGCGAATCATGTATGGGTGCAAATAGTTCCACCTGCAGTATGGGTGCAAATAGTTCCAACAAGCAGAAGGGAATGCTTTATCAAATTAAAGAGAATTTTAGAGGATCAGAAAGGTTACCGGTAGGCACAAGACGTTCGTATTAACACCCACCGACGAATAATCTCATAGCTTGTCCACGCTTTTGATTTCTAGAAAGTATATTTACTCTTGATAGACCACAGCTCCTTTGTCACATGATTTGTGGTGGGTTCATTCAAAATGAAAAAAAAAAGAAACAATAAAGCATCTAAGCTTTGTTTTCGCTATTCTCTTCTTAAATTGAAGATCAAGATTAGTGTTCACCCCAGCCCCTTACGATGCAAATAGAATGTATAATACAATTCATACAATTACCTAATTTAAGTAGTATGACTCCAGATGCAAGGTAAAAATTGGTCAGATGTCTATAATTGAGCAAAAATTGTTATCAAAGTTTTATTTTAATATGCAACAAGTCATGGGAAACAATTCATATGAACATTGGTTTCCCGTTTATAGTCGGAACATTTCAAAGTCTTAAGAATGAAGTGGCCACTCATTTGCAGTTACTTCATTGCAATGACTTATTTGAATGTTTGATTATATATATTTGATATATTTATTATATTTTATATATTGAAAAAATATTTGATTAAATGCCAAGAGCATAATAAATGTTTTTATATTTAATAATTTCATGTTGATAAAGTTCCGAAATAGATTCTCTAAATGCAAGTTTTTCCAAGATTAAAACTTCGCCTAGAATAGAATCAAAGCATTAAAATTTAGAGAAAACGGGACGATTTTTAAAAATACATATAAATTGGTAAATTTTGTTTCTCTGCAGAGGATTTTTTTTTTTTTTGAAAGATTCAGTTTATTTATTTGCAAGTTATTTTGGAATGCTTAGTGGATTAAAAATTAATCTTTAAGGGCAAACAAATTCTTCCATGACTGCTAATATACCATCAGAAAACTTAATGATGTTTACGCTGCTGAAAATCTGAGCTGAATATTAAAGCTAGTCTATTCATTCGAGAAAATTCTCAAAGATTAAATACAAAACTGTTGATGTACGATTTCAATAATGAATAGCCTGAAATTTTTAATAGGAATGCGGATCATTTTGACAATTTAGACACTCAAATTTTGTTAGATGAAATTTTATTCCAAGTAACCCTATATTTTCTTAAATATTTTAAAGAACAATTTCAAACCCAAATGTTTTCCGAAATACCCTATTCAGATAGATGAATATTATCATCTCCCAAAGAAAAGGCTTTGGTGTTGATTTTCACAGTAGGAGCATATCCAAAAATGGTTTGAGATAAAAATTAAAAGTTTGAATGTTCTGTACACCAAAGAGCAATATAGTGCGTATAAACTCGAGAATTTCAAGAATTTTAGAGCTTAACTATTAATATATTTGTCTTAATTTCTAAAAGTTATAGGTTTTATAGTCTTAGCAACATGTAACTTTGTATGTCAAACTTGATATAGGAATGAAAAAGGTTATTTTGAAAATGCCCGATTGTTTGGATTCTGATAAATTAAATTCCACTTAAAGTAATAAATTTAAGACATCTGGTCTCATTTTGAGAGGGGTTTCAAATATCTGTCTCGGTTAGAGCACTGCAGTGAGCTTGATATTTCCATTTTCATATTTTCATAATTGTGTTGCATAGGCAATACCAGACTAAGAATTTGATGTAAAATGGTAATTGATAGGCATCTATTATTATTTATATAGAGCAGCAGCTTGACAACATTTAATTGAAGCTCCTGCAAGAAAATTAAGCGTAAAATTATTTCTACGCTATTAGTCTTAGTACTCTTATATCTAGATGTTGTAGATGTTGTTAGTATCTAGATGTTGGAATATTTCAATGTCATCAGTTGACAGAGTCTTAAGTTTAATTTTTCGGAAAAACAACTTGTAGCATTGAATTTATGTATTGAACATTAAAATGAATCGTTTGGATTTTACTTCTAATTACTTTTCTATTTACAAAATATACCAAGTCACGTCTGTTTGGTGATACTTAAGAATATTCTAACATACAGGATAAACAAATTTAACATTCACCGTTAATTTCACAAACACTCATTCATTTTTCCACACCCTTCTCATCGTTGATGCCTATAATTTCGATAGAGATACATCTTTGAAAATTGTTGCAGTTTATGTTGCAAATACAAGCCTTGAAACATAAGAAGCCTTCTAGGAGTTTGTTATTAATTGCAATTTTATCCAAAAAAAAAAAAAAAGAGTGAAAGTTATTTACCCCGATAGAGTGGTCAGAGGATTTTAAAGCCTTTTTACAGTACAATATCTTGACGCACGGTTTACTTCTTATCCGAGATTCTATTCGCTAAACTTTGAAATTAAGACGCTGTCAGAGAAATCTGCTCAACTCCCCAAAGTTTTCGAGCTATTAATGTTAAAATATAACTAGACCATCCTTTAAACTATTCACAATCATCCAGGCGTGGGTTATTTAATTTGGTGGGTTGCAAATCATTTTGCTTTCCGAATTATTACATGTTTAACTGCAGCGTTTAGTAGTTAAAATTTTGACTTGAAGACTTTCATCCGATAGGTTTTCTTCGGTATTCCAAACAAGATATTAACACATTTCATACATTTGTATTAAATACAGGAAAACCTTATTAAGAAACGATTTGAATATTTGAAATAATTTTCAACTAATTCAGGTGTTCCGACATAGATACAATGGCCATCATTTGTGAAAGTAAAAAGTTCATCAAAAGTACAACTTATAAAATGACAATTTTTGATTTAAAATTTCAATAATATAAAATTTTAAAATAATTTCTCTACCAATAAATGAGAAGGCAGTTTCACATAGAATGCTCACAATAACTGATGCAAATATATATTATAAAATTACGATATGTTGCTAGTTTTAAAGGAAACACACCGCCCCTCCCCCTCCATGCATACCATAAATCAACTTAGAAACACAATAAAAGGTAAAAAAAACGCAACTATTGGTTTGTTTTAAAATATCTTAAATAACTTATCAAAATAAACCTATTGGATATTTTTTAAAAAGGAAAACTATTGATTTGCTTTAAAATATCTTGAATAATTTCTCACAAATCAAAATTATTCTAATGTATATATTTTTTTCTCTTTCATTTGCATAAAGCTAATCGCTCTCTGTTCGTGTCAATTCTTTCAAGGCATGGTAGACGTGCTGGAACACTTTGCATGGTATCATTTCATCCTTTGTTCATGGTTTAGAAGTCAAGATTCGAATCAAGTTAGTCCTTGAGTACCAGCTCTAAATGAGTGTCAGCTCAATTTAGTCTCGGTATATTATTTAGATTCAATAAAAACAAATGAACATAATAATACATAAAATGTCACCTAATGAGCTTAAAATGAATGGAACATAAATGGATAATGAGCATACTAATACCAATTAACGCAATAGAAGTAATTCATTAGAAATTGAGTAAAATAGTAAAACATTTTGGATCCCATTAATTAAACTGATATAAATAACGCAATTATAAGCTTACAAATAAAAGATGCACAGGCCCTTTCTTACTCAATTCATCTTCCGATTTTTATCTAAGCATTTTTTTAATATGCTTAGTAAATTTTTATTTCTTTTTAATAAATTTTTATATTTTTGTGAATAAATAGATCAAGCAATCAAAATGTTAATTTCCAAGATGTTGTTTTCTTTAAAGCCTTAACCAAACTTCGAGTATTAAAAGAATCAAAAGACGAAATAAGTTAAAAATATGTAGTAAATGGCAAATGCTTAGTTCCTTAAAAAATATCGATGACTTCATTTATATCATTTCTTGTTTATATAATGATATGAAATGTTAAGATTGTCGTTTCCATACGTGTTTTCACTTAATAATTGTAGTGGTATTCGAAATGATTAGAAGCAATCTTTTAGAGATAACGGGAGGTATGATTAATAGCATTAATTAAAACAATGGATATTTAATTTCTCCAATTATACCTATTGTTTTTTTTCATTTTATTTGTTTTATTATTTTAATACAAATAATTTTCTTTTGGCTTTTTGTTAAAAACTCTTTCAGGTATAGAAAATTAAACGTGAAGTTCCCAATCCTGAAAGAGTCTGCAAATTTAAAAAATAATCCCTAACCCCGATATGGATGTCACTGCGTAGAACTCGCTTTCCAGAATTCATAAGTTCGAATTTTAAGTTTTTGAAGCAACAGTTTTCTTATGATGTGATTAGTCTTTGTATCTAAAGCAGCTTTCAAAAGGGGCCAACTATTGTGCGCAATAGAAAGTCACATCTATCTCAGGAAGATCATGTTACTGCAATGGGACACTGCAAAATAGATGTCTCGCTCGATGAGACGACCATTGGTCACATTGGAACTACTATGTGCCATTGTCCTATTACAGTAATATGATCTTCTTCTTGAGGTAGGCGTTGCTTTCTATTGCGCACAAAAGTTGGCCCCTTTTGAAAGCTGCTTTATATTTTTAACTGCTTTGTCTTTGACCGTTTCGGAAGAATTAAAAATGCAGCATTACAGAACAGCAATTACTTACAAGAATTCTAATAAGAAACTGGTTAATGTGTTCAAGGAAAGAGCTACCTGTCCCATAATTCTTAACTTGAAAATATTGAAAGAATTATCCTCGTAAGTAGTACACTTTTAATTAATAAACTAAAATAATAGCCGTTAGAGGAAGAAGTTCATATCAGAAACAATAAGAAATAAATGAATACATTTCAATGCCCTAGATAAAAAACAACAACATTGTTATTGGGTGAGAAAAATGAATACTATCACTTTATTACAAATTATGTGCACATCATGAGTATGCAACTGGATCGGAAAAATAAATGTAAAATTTCGTCAGGAAAATAGATCCATAATTTGTTCCAAGTGAAAATGTTAAAAAAGTTCAAAAGTTTTGAAAAGAGCAATTCCATTCCATTTAATACTAATGTGTTAAAAATGTATATCTAAAATTATATTTTCAACACATTAGCAGGCCACATGACTCACCTGTGATTTACAGTTGCTTTTTAATTAACTAATCCTTTCTGTACTACAATTAAAAGATCTTAAAAAAAGAAGATATAATTAGATACATGATCTGAGTCTCAGGGGTAAACTAAGATATTCAAAGTGGCGAGTTCCCAATTAGGCAGTTGCCTAGGGTCACTGAGTCGAAAGCAAGCCTATTTAATATTATTAGTTTTAATTATTAATGAGTAATAATTAAGTGTAATTAAGTAAAAGCATTAATTTGTAAAAAGTATAAATTGAAGGTATTATAAAATATTAGAATAGTATTATTAATTTAGTTGTCCGCTTTAAACACCAAGCGTCTGCTTCAACATAGTGAATCCAATGTATTCATGAGTTAATGATAAATAATATGTAAGTTTAAAAAAAAGCCTAAATAAAAAAATGATCCAAGATAAACTATTAGCATGTTGATTTATTTTAGAAAAATTGAAGCTAAATTGACCAGTTTACCTGAAAAACGCTATTGATATTGCTTAGGGTTCATTTCTTAGGGTTCCGAAATGTCTAAATCCGTCATTGTTACTATAAATTGGTATTGAAACATTAAAAGATTTTCATCTAGAATTGCCTACAAAAATTATTCTGAAGCTTCAATTATTCGATTTTAATATCTCACGCAACAAATATTTTTTTTTTAATATATCACTTCTTGAACAAATGCTTCAGCTTTATTTGATAGCGTTATCATTATTCAACACTGTGGGTATCAATAATCCTCTTACAATTTCTCACTACAATTTTTGTCACTGTCTTTACTTTAAAGATCTTGCATTTAACATCAGTAAATTAAACACGTGTCTTATTTAGACTATCAGTTATCAGTGTATTCCCTTATGACATTTTGATACAATGTAAAGTTTTGTAAACGTGAATTGATAAGCAATAAATATGATCAGAAAGTGCCATCAGAATATTCAATGAATTGAAAATAATGAATTTAGTATTCAAAATTCATTTGGAAATGTTTTTTGAAAACTTATATGCGTGCGAAGTAGCTCCTAAATTTTACACAGAAGTTATGATTTTCATCAAAATCTGACGGATATTTATAATTCATTTTCTATTATCTTTTGTAAAACTCTGATAGATATTTATAAGTCTTTTTCTATTATCGTTTGTCAAAATCTTTTGTAAGTGAATATGTGTTTCTTAATTTCTTACGTAATTTAACTAATATGTCCTACTTAATTGAGCTAATAACGAACCTTAATTTTATTCACAAAAAAAGTGTTGCTGTATGCCTTTGAGAACGACATTGTATCAAAGAATAAAATTTTGAGTCTTTGGTAATTTAGAACTGATAGCTAAAATCAAAAGAAGATATTCTTTTCTTATATATTGCCGCTAAATCTAAATGTATTTTTCTTAGTTACATTTATTAACAGAGAGAATTATTGCAGAGTTGTAGTCTGTTATGAAGGAAATCAGATTAAATTACCTGAATTTTTCCGTGACGTTTCATAGATTTTGCTGCTTAGTAACGTTTCGTGTTCCTGCAAATTTCATTAGATAATTCAGGAAATACTTTTCTGTAATACTTCTTATTTATTTTATTTTAATTCACACTTCAGAAGTTTTAGTTATAGTAATGTATAATGAAAAAAGAGGAAATCATATCAATGAGCGTGAAACAAAGAATTTAATTATGATTGATTTCAGAAGAAAAAGCAAAGAATAATGCCCTCATACTAGGTATATATAAAATATATTGCAGGTAAAATGAAGAAATCAGATAATTTGACAACTATCTTTAATAATTTTTCAATAGAGCGTGAATTTATTTTGGATTTTCTCTATAACTTTATTTTTTTTTAATAATTTAAACCCTCTATAGGATGGAAGTATTTGATATTTACGAAGAAAATATTAAAATATAAAACTTTTTAAAACTTTCTCATCAAAAATAATCCTACAGTGTATTGTTTGAGATCATATGATGATTTCGCTGACCACATGATTTTTCACATCACTCCTAATTTCAGAATTGTGGAAATTGCACTATTCTATCCTCACTTTTGGATAATAGATGGCGCTGCCTGATTAAGTACGCATCGCACAGTGCTCTGCGATTGTAATTATAATGAGATGAGATGCTGTTCTGCTAAGGTGCGTACATTAATGTCTTGTCTTTCGTGTTTATTTTGTGTGAAATGTGATCATTAAAGTAATGTTCCCCAAAACATACGTCCTCTTGCTTCCACTACGTGGATCACAATGGTCTTCGTTCCACCACAGAAAGAAATTTTACATAAAAAATAATACCTAGATCAACAATTAAATTAGAATAATTAAAAGCAAGTTTTAAAATATTAATTAACGAAATAATTAATTTGCAAATTTCTAAGAAGGAAACTTCTCAGTATGACATTGCATGTGATTTATCTTTTCATACCTCTGTATTTCAAATTCCTAATTTTTAATTACTATCAACATGCGGAAAGACTAAAAGAAAATTTGTTAACTGGCGATAAAAACATCTTTTTTGAACCAATCTTTTCAAATTAGTGAAAAGGTATAAATTCCTTTTAATTTGAAAGAAAAAATAATGTATGCATGGTGTAAAAATATTAAATATGAGTTAATAATTCAAAATATCTTGCGCTATATAGAACTTTTACATACTTTTTAAATTCCTTATCTTCTTTCACTTAAGATCATTCTGCTGTTCTATTTCAAATATATTTAAAAAATAAAATTAATTGAAGTATGAGTGATTCAATTTCATCAATTAATCGAATTCTTTTTTTTTTTTCATCTCATTCAATAAAAAGTGCTAACATTAGGAAAGAACGATCCTGAGTGTACTATTTTCCCCTAAAATAGCAATTTCATAACCCCAATTGTTCTCAGTAAATTCTTACGGTAAATTGTTCTCTCTCTGTTATTTTTGCAAGCCAGTTCAATACTATAATATTTTATTCGCGAAGAAAAGAGTGAATTTTTTTTTCGTCCAACAGAAAATTATGCTATTTTGAAACACTCTTTATAGATTTCACATTTTTCTTAGTATTCTTATAGAACACCGTTTTTAAGGGAAAATACAGTTTTATAAATCTTTTCCGAAATGCGAGTAAGATGTATAACGGATGATTGACAAAATTGTAATTTTAATAGATAGTCGATTAAAAAATATTCAAGAAAAATTTTATTTCGAAAGGAATGTGAATTCTTTGTGGATTCTTCAAAATATTTTTTACCTTTCAATAAAGGTAAAGCGAATGTGAATGCATTCTTTTTACCTTAATTGCATAAAATTTTGATAACAATTAATTTTCAAGTAAATTGGGAAAAATAACAATTATTATTTTTTTTGTAAACAATAATTAAAAGAAGGGAATTATTTATTTTGCTGTTTTGTAGAATGAAGATTGGAATAATAAATTATTATCTAAAATATATGCAATGATGAATTCTTTAAATATAAATACTTCGATTGCATGCAACAGCTGGTTTTCGATATATATGGAAGGAGAAGGAGACAGAAAGAGAGAAGAAAATATTCGGAAATCGAAATCTTAATCTTAATCTTAAAATCTTAATCTTAATCTTAAAATAAATATGGATGTATAAATAGAGATCCTTACAATTTTAAATTTCTCGTGAAAGACTCAAGAAATAACAGAAGACACAAAATACCTCAGAAATCTGTATGGCCTTTTATCAACTTTTTGACATAATTATGCATACTTTTACCATAAATAATATAAATATTATTTATATTATTTATGGTAATAATATAAATATTATTTATATTATTTATGGTAATAATGGTATTATTATGGTATGGTATTATAATGGTATGGTATTATAATGGTATTATTTTTTTAATAATAAATTATCAAATGGCTCGTACATTTTTTTTCATTTTTTTTCGCTTTTTGATAAAGGTATATAATCGCCAAAAGTATAGTAATCTCCAAAAAATTCGAGGTCGTGATTTTGGCAAATCCCCACGTTTTAAACCTCCCTAAGTTTGAAAAATAAATTTTTGTAAAATGTCCGCCTGTCTGTCTGTGACGAAAATAATTCAAAACCGCTTTAAGCTATACGGTCGAAATTTGTTATATGGTCCTTACATCGAATTTGCAGATTTCTATCAAATTTTAAATAAAATTTCTTCAGAAGAAATCCATCTATCCGAAAATAAGTTAACACAACAATTACAAAACTGAGAGAGCTGGATACTTAAAATTCAGTACACTGATTTAACATCTATAGTATCGGCACCTATCAAATTTTGAACTAACTCTAATAAAGGGTTAACAATCTGCAATCTTTCAGAAACAAGAAAACGTGATAATTCAAAAACGCCATGGTGATTTAAATATATCGAATTGGATATGGGATTTTGTGATTACAAGTGCAGTTTGGTGCTAAATTGTTGCTTCAATCGGTTGAGAAAAACATATCTAAAACAAAAATTCGATTTTTGGATACTATTAGCGCATGCCAGAGATTAATCGTCAAATAAATCTTCATAGATCACACGATAGTTTCAGTGGAAATACTAACTTCTCTCCAAAAGTTAATATTTTGCAATTATTGTACGCCAGTGAGATATAAGGCTTTCTCTGACATGACAAGATCGTTAGAGAATGAGATAAAAAATTTTGGTGAAACCACTTCCACTAGTTTTTCTATTCCAGTTGAAAAATTAAGAATTTTTCTTCCAGTGTTGAACATTTGACTTATTAACAAACTGGTGCATATTTACATCGTATTTTTTTACTATGAAGTTCTTTGTAATTTTTACTTTATAATTTTATATTCTGTTTGATTAATTTAGTGTTCTTCATCTTATACATGATGTCGTAAATATGTTTTGTTTATATTTTGTGCCATTGTCTTTATCCTGATTTATTGCAAGTTTAATAGTTTGGTCGTTTCTTCCCCTTTCTCATAATCAAAATTCATGAAAAAGGAACCTTACTAGATATTTTAAAGATATTTGTAACCAAATCTGAACGTTATATTTATTATACATATTTCATTATCATATTTATGTATATTTTTAAATTTATGAAACTGACACTTTTTAAGAGTATTAAAAATTTACTTTTTCGGTGTTTCTTTACAAAATGTTATAAATTCTGCGGTATTTTTGTGAATTTTCTACTCCAATACCACCACTTCTGTGTGCCCTCTGGTCTACATCTTACTAAAATATTCTCCATCTAGCGATCCAATAAATGTCGTAAAACCAGAAAGGTGAGCTAACACTCTTGGCGAAAATGAATGAAGTAAACACTCCAAATATTGGGAATCGAATTTATAACAGATATTTCATAAAGCTTACTAGCTATTTAATTTTTTAATGGAATTTAGTACTCGATCTTTCTTGCCATACGTTTTGAAACAGTTTTGAGTATCATAAATTATGACATACAAGCTTTCTTTGTAATATTTAATAATTAGAAAATATTGTTATAGACCAGGCGTTAAGAATTGATCTTTAAACAAAATATAGTTTCCGGTAGTCAAAAAATTATTCATACGTTACAATTTCAATTTTGTGCCAAGCACTAAATACAGGATTATTGTATCCTTCATTAATTGGGATTATTTATTTTACATGAATATTGGCTTGTAATGATCTTAACTTCCCTTTTATGCTAATTTTCACTCTCCATATGTAAACTCTGTTATTTAATTTCATTCCAGACATATAAGTAAAATTGAAAATTTTTAATCAAAATTTCACTCCTTTGTTGATGCATTAAAACTCTAAACATTTAATACAATTACGCTTTGTATATATCAATAAAATGTTTCCATATGTTTTGAATTTATTTACCAATTACTCAATTTATTTAGTATTGATTTTAATTCCATAACAGAAGCGCAGTATGAAAATTGACTTGATTAAAAAATTTATAATATATAATATTTATAACTAGTCGCTTTAGGCGACCAGATGGAGGGCTGCGAATATTATTCTATTTGATTTCAGATAAATCGTTTTGATATAATCTCTTATGCCCATTTCTCCGCCAAATTGTCTGACACTAAAGCCGTGTTATTTTAATTGCCTTATTTAAGTACTTTTTTATCATGTACATGAACATTTCTAACAGAATCTCGTCCCACGACATTTTAATGCTATCATAAAACATGAATGTTCCATTCATCTATTTTTTAAACCTTTCTAACAGCAACTTCAGCGCTTTATTAGTCTTGTAAACTATAGTTACTATATAAACTACACTGGTGGGCAAAACTTAAGCAACAGGTATGTTTTTTGCCGCAACTTCACTAGAAATCATCTGAGAGACATGAAATTCAGAAATGAGATACAGCATTTTGTTCTGAAAGAATGACGAAAGCTTAGTTGAGCAGAAATGAATACAATGCATACAGTATGGAATCAAATCAAAAAAGGCTTTATTGAACTCATAGTATCGTTACACATGATTGTCTGTCGAAGAGGAAGAACAGCAAGCAGATGTTCCTTAGTATGGGATATGCCCTCCCCTTACTGCAATTGTTGCTTTGCACCGTCTCCCTATACTCAGCACCAGATTGTCCAACAGTTCTTGAGGTAAGAGTGCCCATTCCTCAATCAGCACATGGGGAAGGATCACCTCTTGACAATAGCGATCTCCAGTTACAGAACCTCTGTCGAAAACGTGGAGCTCAGTCCGTCCGTTCATCATAATGCCTCCCCAGACGACAACTCCAGGACCACCGAAACGGTCTCTTTCCGTGATGTTACTGGGATGTCCCGACCTCTCTCCAAATCAACTGGCTTTGGGAATCGCTTGTGCCACTAAAACGACTCTCATCAGTAAAGAGGACACGACTCCATTGATGAGATGTCCAGTTTTTGTGCTCCCTGCACCACTCTAAACGGTGTCGCCGGTGGGAAACTGTCAAAGGGATGCATCGTTCAGGACGGCGGGCGAATAGGCTACCTTTGTGAAGGCGTGTGGACACAGTAAAATGCGACACTTGTCGCCCTGTTGCAGCATACAGTTGCTGAGCAATGGCGCTTGCTGACTGGTTTCGGGTTCTTTTCGCCTGCAGGACTATATGTCTTTCATCCACTGCAGTTGTTTTCCATGGGCGGCCACCACCAACCTTTCTCACAGCTGTACCTGTGGTTTGGAAGGCTTTCCAAGCGCGCGAAACGACACTTTTGTTGATTCCGAACTCTTCAGCTACACTGGTCACACTACGCCCCTCCTCCAGCTTTCCGATCATTCTTCCACGTGTGAAATCGTCCAGGTAATTTCTGCTAGCCATATTTCACGAATTAACTCACGTGCACTTGCAGCGAATGTCTTTAATTGCGTCTCCGTCCTTCCTTTTATTGTAGTGTTGAGCTGCGCGCGCCTTCTGCACGTGTTTTGCGTACGCTCACGTCGCCTGTGACGTTTTGTTCCTGATATTTGCATACTCATGACCTTTCTCTTGAATTACGTGTTCATTGCACTGATAGCAAGAACTCTTTTTCTGCAGTTTCATGGCTATCTGCTTAAAATTTGCATTGTTGCTTAAGTTTTGCACACCAGTGTATATAAACTATATATTAGTTTTCAGCAAAGGAGGAAAATCAGGCGATAGATTATTTAATGAAACAATGCATTTAGTTTGAATTTTACTGCAACAAATGTGATTTATTGTAAGAAATTACGTAAAAACACATTTGAAATTTTCCAAAATCTTGGAAAAATTTACACTACTATCAGAGTTCTCTATTCTGGATGCACGCACGGTACGGAGCATGCGCGAAAAGAATCACCCCACAGGATGGGGGTTTATGACGTTAGACCTAAATTTAAAGAAAAAAAATCGTAAAAGAATAAACTTTAAGTCCTAACGTCGTCATCTTTTCTACCTTTTTAGATTATTAGTTCATTCATAACAAGAGCACATTCTTCCTCTGACAAATTTCGTGTGTTTTTTACCTAAAATAATAAACCGAATAATAAACCGAAACCAAGATAAAATAAATAAAAAGTAAAATGTGCGAAATATATCCAAAAGCTACGCAAAATATAACAGAACTGACGGTAAAACCCGAAAAATTTACAGTTACAATGTAATAGCTTCGGAAAAAAAAAAAAAAAAAAGGGAAAAAAAAAAAAAAAATGATTCTACCAAGGGAAAAGTTACACACCCAGCTTCGTTTATTTATATTACTCTTCCCCCCCCCCCCCTCGCCTGCAACAGCTGTTGAGTAAAACTATATTTATTTTAAAATTAATGGACACAGGGACCGATCTAGTGGTGATTAAAAATTATTCCAGTTTAAAATGCACATATGCATCACCATCCCATGAGTTCGAATTTCAGAAATGAGCGGGTTGTGCACCCGGCTGTGGGAGACGTCCACTGGGGATGCATATATGACACGCCCGTCGCGTGTCGTAAAATTCATTTTTGGGAATTAAATTTTTTTCTGAAATTATCATTGGAAATCGCCAAAATTCAGCTTAATTAATTCAAATTTCAAAAAAAAAATTCTTTTCAATATATATATGCATGCCAATTTTTTATTTGTGCTCAAACTATCTGCTCTATAAAGCTCCAGCGCACACAATTTAAATATTTATTAAAAATGAAAAAATAGCGAATGTGATTTAAAGTTCTATTTAATTACTTTGATAAAATATTGTTATTATTATTATTATTATTTTGCACAACAAAATTTAATACCTGTGTTATATTTTATTATTTAATTTTAAGATTGTTTTATATGTTCCTTTTTTCATTCTAATATTTTAAAGTCATAAGAATGTGCACAGTAATTGGTAGGGGAATATATTTTATAAATTTATTTGCTTTGAGCTTAAAATACTCAACATAAAGAGAAACATTTATAAATCTATCAACATGGAACTTAGAATTAATAAAATAACCTGGATTTAATACAAATGCTTAAAATAGATGCTACTAATTATTTTCTAGAAGAAAAAAAAATAACATTAATCTAGAATTTCAGTTTTTGGTATTAATAATTAATAATTCAATGTATTAATCTTTAACAATTTTGCTCTAAAATCATGGATATCTTTTTATTTTTAAAAACTTATCCTCTGAAAGTAACATTTCCTTAGAAATGCTAAGCCTACTAAACATTCTATTGGCTAAAACACGAACCGGATAAATGCTGACAGCAAGCAGTGGTCATGAGAGTTGCAGAACCGAAATCACCGAAAGTCTTGCCTGTTTTTGCCCTCTTTGTTCTTTTGTTAATTCAATTATCAGCAGCGCAAATCTAGAAAGAGAGTTCGTGTGCTTACTCTTATAAGTGGATTGCCATTGGGGCAAGAAATAGTTCTTTTTCGTTGAATTGCCTTACGAAACACAAGCTAAAGTTTTGTTCAATTCTTTTTATCTCCAAAAACATTACATGTTCTGGACATGTACATTAACATTCTGGAAGCTATTAAGCATTATTAAGAAAAGAAAAAAAAACTACCAATAAAATTGAATTTTCTAAAAACATATTCTCGAAAATTACATCTAAATGGAAATAAATAAGATTAGTAAGAAAAGTTTATAAAAGTAGTAACATTAATAAAAAAAATTGGAGATTCAGATTTTTGTGAAAAAAGAGTATCTGAAGGCACGATCATTAATAATAGTTAATAATAATGAAAGTGCGTGGATCTCTTTGTCTCTCTGTATGTTTTAACTTTTTTAACTTTATTTTTTTAAATTAAAACTTTTAGGAATTCTGGCCTTAATCTTCCGGATCCGAAACTTTTGAATCTACATAGATAATTTCATTCCAGTTGCTTCAAAAGAGCATGCATCTGCAACTGTGAATGATTTCTTTATAAAACTTTGCAAAACTAGCTTTCACTCTAAATAAGATAGTTAAATCTTGTTGTTTCTCGTTGTTTGATTTTATTTCGCCACTGTCTTCGACTTCATTTCTCTCTTTCAGCATAAAATTTTGAGCTTTGGATATGAATGCAAATGTCTTATATGGAATTATCGAACAATAATTGTAAAATATAGATATGTAGCATAAATCCAACATTTCTACTGCATCTATCGTGCATATATATCCAAACGAATGAAATCAAAAGTTGACACGGAGCAGCAATTGTAGTCACTAAATAATATACCGAAATGCATTTTTATATCATTCCTTTTACGAGTAATTACATTTACATGTAGAGGGTACGCCTTTTCATGCATTTGGTTCAAAATCTATTAAAAATGGATGTTTTAGTTGCCAAACTTTTGTACCAAATCTTATCAGCCTAGCTCTTTGCGTTTTAGAATTATCGAAATCATTCACATTCCAGATAGACAGACTTCCAGTGAATGGATTTCGCTCGAAATTTGATAAGTATATAAATTAAGTCGGCATATTTCTTCTGTCTAGTATAAAACGTTTTTAATTTATCTCGTTCAGAGAAAGATATACAGAAAAATACAATAAAACAATGTAATTTTGAAACTTGGGAAGGTTTGAAACGTGCGAATTCGCCAAAATCTCGAAACGAACGAGAAGTCAAAGTGTGTGCTTTTCTTTATCATCCGCAATACTTATTACAGAAAAGGGAAGACTGATGTTCAAAATCAAATTTAATGTACACCTGGGCCACATGCATAACGTACGATTATTGGGGTCGAATTTTGAGCCTGAGCATCTCCTATCTTAAAGCCAAGATCTGCCAAAATACCTGCGCAATCTTAAAAGTATAAAAATATAATCAATTTATTTTTTAAAAAAATGTATGATAGCCATGTTTTAATAATTGTCTCTTTGAATACTGTTTACTTCCTCGTACACATAGTATTCTGATGATGATTAAGTGTGTGCTAAAAGTGGCGATACACCGATGAAAAGCTCATAATTAAAATTTTAAAAAATAAAATTTAAATAGCTATCAAAGGATTAGAGCTATTCAAAAAAATTTTCATATGCTTGTGTACTAGAAACTAAAAACAGCCAAAGAAAAAACTCTTAACAAAAAAAAGGAGCAGGCATAAAAGGAAAAAGTGGAGAGAGGTCTAATGGTTTGGTTTGGTTTAGTTATATTAACGTCCCGTTTGAAGCAACACTTGGGCTATTTTGGGACGGACCTCGTAATTTTGAACCACGGTCACATGACGAGGACGACACCTGAGCTGGCACCCCCCTCTCCACACCACATCACACCAGCGGAAGGAGGTTCGGTCAGGACGGATTTAACGTGCAACAGACCCCCTTACACGACGATTCTTCGGTGGAATCGGGTCTCGAACCAGAAACCCTTCGGTTCTGAAGCCGAGACATTGCCACCAGGCCACCGCAGCCTCAGGAGAGAGGTTTAAATGCCTCGAGCAGAAGAGTCTGCATAATATTCCACAGTTACGTCAGGAAGATCATGGATAGATATTACCATCCATCTATATATTACCAAATTTTAAGGAATCTTCGCGTTTTAGAGCTCCCTGAATACGGAAAGCACGTTTTTAGAAAATATCTGTCTATCTGTGACAAAGATAACTCAAAAAAGTTTTGAGCTTGATGAATGAAATTTGGTATACGGTCATTACACCAAACTTTCAGACTTTTATCAAATTTTAAGTAAAATCTGTTCTTAAGAAGTCCATATGTCAAGTTTTTCGAATATAAGTTAACACGATTATTACGGAACGAAGAGAATTGGATAAAATTCAGTACACAGTTTTAAGATATATAGTGTAGACGCCGGTCAAATTTTGATATAAATCCAACAGCAGAATTATTATCTGTCGGTATATACTTTCATAAACTACTAAACGTGATCATTCAAAAACGCAGTGACTTAAATATAACAGATTTGTCATAGGATTTTGTGACTACAAGTTCAGTTTTGTGTCATATTTGTGGTTCAATCGGTTGAGAAAAACATGTCTAAATCATAAATTCGATTTTTGGAACTGTTAACCGCATGTCAGGGATTAATCCTCAAAGAACTCGCCAAAGATGACATAATAAATTCAGTAAAAATGCTAAATACTAGCCAAAAGTTAATACTTTATTATTATTGTACACCAATGCCATTCAAGGCGCTCTCTGGCATCGCAAGTTAATTAGAGAATATGCGAGAAAGTTTTGGGGAGACTATTTTCACTGGTTTATGGTTGGGATTGAAATAAAGTCTGTGAATTAGTATATAAAAATAATAAAAAGATACAATCAGGGGTCAATTTTATTAGTTGAATCTCTTTTTTTTTCCATTGTTTATATTTTTATATTAGAAAAAAGTGGAAAGAAAATTAAATCCAGGTACTTTAAAAAATGATTCTTCACTCTGTAATTAAGATTTCAAAATGAGTTTCGGGCGACTGGATATATCTTCGCTTATACAATCGATATTTCATCATCAGAGTTTCGAAGCTGCATTTGACTTTTATAATGAAAACAAACTAAAGAATCTTGGGCGCAAGACAGAATTAAACCTCTCAAATTAAACGAAATGTAAAAGACAAGAATCCTATTTGTAAGAAGCTAATTAAATAATAAGCATATTTGGAAAGACGAAATGAACCTCTCTGTATCTAAAACAGAATTAAACCTCTCAAATTAAAGAAGATGCTAAAAAACAAACCTCGAACTGGAAAGCAGCTAATTAAATAATAAGAATATTTGTGGAGATGAACTGAAACCATTAAAATTAAGTATTAAAATTGCAAAATAAAGATTAATTAAAGTGTAACAAAGTCTGATTTAGTCATCAAAATGATACTCTGTAGATTCATAACAATCATTCTTACATGTTTTATAGTTCTAGTACTGATAGGTAATATTAGTGTATGTAAGCACAAAATTTAATGAGCTTTTATTAAAAAATATTCAAAGGCTGCTTTTATTCTGAATTTATAAAGCAGATTTAAGTAAACATAAACAAGAAAACTGAAATAGATCTACTTAATTAATAATTGCAATGAGACATCTGCTGATGAAGTACAATTTTATAATATTTTTTTATTAATTATGACTTCGGTTTTGTTTATAACATTCTATTCAAGTTACATCTGAATTATTTTTCTTATGTTATAAAATCAGTTTTTCATATCATACATTTTTTTTAGTGCGAAAAATGTTTGGAATGAAATAATGTTTAAGAACTTGCCAAGTTCATTAACTAAATAAATAAGATTTAATAAAATTAAAACTCGCATTTAGTTTATAAGATGTTCATTTGAAACATATTTATTATAATGATGTTACAAACATATTATTAATCATTATTTTATTGTATTAAAAACGAATACACAAAATTTAGAACATTGTTCAAGTAAAATTTAAAATCTTATAAATATTTAATTAAGTCAAAATGCAGCAAAAAAATAATAAATCCGAAGTATAAATGTAGTCAATTTTATACATCAACAAAGTAAACAGAAAAGGTTGGCAAAATTATAAAATAAATCATAAGCAATCAATATTTCTTCCGTTTTTCTAAAGATTATATCACCGCCTTTAATCATCTAGATACAGGGTTCTGTTTTCCCAGATATTGAAAGATATTTCAGGAGAGTTTTTATCTCAGTCTGTGTAAGATCTTTTGCTATTATTTTACTATTATTATTATTCTACGATATTTTTTCAATACTTTCTTATTCTAATGGCCCTTCAGTGTAATTAGCTATCATATTCCCATATGTTCAATAGGTTTGAACTATGAGGATTGCAGAGGATGACTTCATGCCATATCATCCATGTTGATTAACATATTTTTTTTACAATATTTGAACTTTTTCTAGTATTAGCAAAATGTTTCTTGAGACTTTTACAGCAGTTGCAACTGGATTTGTTTTGATCTCCCGTACTGCGATTCTCACTTCTGTATTAGTAAATTTTCATAGTCTTTCTCTGAAAATTTTTATCCATTTATACTTGGGTGTATTTATCAATGATTTTTATAGTCCTACATGATTTTTTTTAAATTTGGCATTACAAATTTTTAGGATAATCTCTATGAGAACAAGAAATTATTTTATACCTTTTTATCCGTTTTAAAATCATGATATATTATTTTTTATGATATATTATTATTTTGTGAGAGTGTGTGTATATATGTGTGCCCACCTTTTAATCCTGTGCCAATAAAATTTTGCAAATGATTTTAAACTAACTTCCAGATCACATAACTTGTACCGAAAAGAGGAGATAGCAAACTAATATTGCATCTTCATGTTTAACATATTAGCTATGTTTAGCTTATATGTTAGCTTCTAAAACATAATAGCTATGTTTCAGCACAATGGAAAGCTGTATATTATGAGATTAGTTTAATATTTAGTTCAAAATTTGTGCCGAATAATCAAACTCATAGACGAAAAAAAAATGTGTTAGTAGTGCTTTCTCATTCAATTCTGAGCTATGTTTAAAGTTTAAACTTTCTAAGATATCATCATATTATTTTAAAACTCCATTGCAAAATTTTACCGAACTGACAATCAAAAACAGAGAAAAATTTAGTTAATAGAAACGTGTTAAAATGTATAAAATTAAGAGATGAAGTCGAAAAATAAGTGTGTTTCTCGTTAATTTTATTTAGAGCAAACGTAAGTAAAACTGCAAGAAAGAGAGAATCACCCCTCCATCATTTGTGCATTATGACCTAGATCGATATAACTTAAAAACTAAATAACCGGAATCTTTCGCACCGCACAGTGAATATGGGATGTATTTTGTTATTGTAGATGGATGAGGAAGTATGATCAATTATAAATTAGAAACGCGCTCGTAGATTGCTGTATGTTGCAATCCATAATGGATACATGCGTAAGTATAATTCAAGTGTCAATCAAAGCAAGTGATGTCGATAGTGTGTGAAGTGCGTGACCATGTAACTGGCCACAATGCAGCCTGAACAAACATCAACACACTGAAAAAGAAATTATCAAGCAGATGGATGAATGTCCTTTAAGACCAATTAAAACGTATTCAACCATGAAGCAGCTCCTCTTGTGCGCATTTGATTTCAACAGAAGCTTTAAACCTTGTTTATCACAAAAAAGAAACACATCAATGCCCTTGATGCTTATTAAGAAAAACAAAATTCTTCTTTGAGTTAGAGATATATTATTTTACTGCAGTAAATGAAAATATATTTTATTACTCTCTAATATTTAATGATTATTTTCATAAAAATTCCATTGAATGGTAACTGTTTTGCTTAACATCAGTATTTGCATTAATTTTAAAAATCCTAATTATGTAGCGAATAAATAAAAGAAATGACTCGACAAGATAAAATAATATTTGTATGAAGAAAGACGTTTATCAGATGTAAAATACTTTCACTTGGCGTTTGATTAATACATTGCATCTGATTTGATTATACAGTTTAAGAGTATAGCGAAATGCCCTGCTTCATAAAAAAAAAAAAAAAAACAGTGGGAGTGGTCTCCCAAAAACTTTCTCGCATACTCTCTCATAAACTTGTCATGCCAGAGAATGTCTTGCATGGCAATAGTTACGAAATATTAACTTTTGACTTGAAGTTAGCATTTTTACTGAATCTGTTGAAATCCTTGGCGAGTGTTTTGGCATTTAATCCCTAGCATGCAGGTAAAAATATCTGAAAATCGATTTAGGGATTTAGGCACGTTTTTTCTCAACCGAATGGAAACATATAATTTGACTCAAAAGTGCACTGGTTTAACTCAAAATCCAATACCAAATTTAATGTATTTAAGTCATTGCGTTTTTGAATTATCGCATTCACATGTGAAACGCGTGAACATGTTCAAACCGTCAAATAATCAACCCTCTGTTGGATTCCCATTTGACAGGTGTTTATACTATATATGTTAAATCTGTATTTCGAATCTTAACTATCTAAGAGCTTTGTTTTGCAGTTATCGTTTTAATTTATGTTAGAATAGCCGGACAGAAAATTTTCTCTGAACGGATTTTACTCAAAATTTGACAGAAATCTAAATATTTGTTATAAAAACCTTACATATCCAATTTCAACTATCTACCTCAAAGCGTTTTGAGTTATCTTTGTCATAGACAGAAAGATAGACGGACATTTTTCGAAAACATTTTGAACATTTTTGAAGTGTTTTTCTAACTCAGGGAGTCTAAAATGTGGATATTGGTGAAAATCTCGTTCAATTTTTTTTTATCTATTATTATACTTTCTCTATACTACAAATACAAGAAAGTAAAAATAATAATATTGTAAATGAAAATCAAATATAAGAGTTCATTTGTAAGTTTCTAAACACATCGTTTGGTACGCCGTGTTGTATTCAAAATTATATAAAAAATACTGGAAACAATTAAGTAGTGTGAATTATAAAACTAACCTCATAGTTAATCAAGCTACGATGGCATTTTTAATCCTCAGTTGCATTATCAAATTGCTGTGGGTTTTAAGACCCGATTCCACAAAAGAATATCCGCATATTTAAGTCTGCAATTCCAAAACGTCTTTTACTTAATGTGGCATGGACGTTTGATAGGGTCCTGTCATCTCTCCTGGAGTCAAAATCTCGAGTTTTTCACCAACTAAATTTCTCAACCTCGAGGTCCATTCTTATGTAACTTCAAAAAGAAATTTTAATTCAACTTCTAATTAAATTAACCATGTATACTGAATTAAGAGGCTATAGGATCTTTAACATCTAAAACAGACTGGCTGGTTAAATGCGACTCTCCCTAATGTAAGGAATAATTCTTAACTTAAATTTAATAGATTTTTAACATAGTCTTATAAGACATTCAGCGTTATAATTATGAATTTTTAAGTCAGTGAAATAATTTTCATTAATCAAAATGTGTGTGCAAAAAAAAAAAAATGTTCCGTATAAATTGTCGAAGACAGAATTTGCATGCGCACGAAGTTTTTCAAAAAATAAGCAACCAGTTTATTCCCAAAGAGCATAACTTCATAGTCATGCAAAGCGATAAGTATCTGAATAATTTTACTGGAGCTATTTTACTTTTTTATTTAGTAAAAATTTAATAATGATGTTTTTTTTATTAAAAAAAAACATTTTTAGCATACTAGCAAGCATTGAAAAAAAATAAACATATTAATAATATTTTGATTTTTCGTGATTTCCTTTATTATGTGTGCATAAACATTCCGGGGAAATTTCATGTTGATACGATGAGCCATTTTTGCTACATCCTGTGAACAAGCTCTGAAACCTTAGCATTGGAAAAAATGACTCAAGCAAAAATTCATTTATTAAACTTTTCCATTCACAAACGCCACAATCAAATTACCACTGATCTTCACATTTATGTGTGAAAAGTCAACAGACCTTAACGTTTTTGACTATATCTTTTAAATTAATTCAACGTACAACTACAATACATTTAAATGTTCTGAAGAGTTTCTGTTATAAAATGAAATCATAAAAAATTCGAAAGATTAAAAGTTAAAAGCCTCTTAAGCTATCAAATGCGATGATCATTTTACTTGTAAATACAGTGAATTCCCGATTATCCGGCCTGAAGGGCAGGTCGGATAACAAAAACGCCGGATGGCCGGCGTTCTAAGAACTCTTTTCTTTGCCCACGAATACCAGAAAAAAATTTTACACCAAAACTCACTGTTATAATATGTATTTTCTCACTTCTCATTGAGTACTAAGCTTTCCCTTCATCTCAAGCCACGTACAATGTAAATGTGGCACGGGTTCAAAAAATCATAGAGGTTGACGGTAAAGCGTCGATTTAAAATAGAATTGCATATTTCCAGAATTTACAAGAGAAAAAATAAGTTATAAAGTATATAAACTGTTCATATTGTAACATAAACTCTGTAATAGCTAACTTAAATGCAGGAAACATAAACAAAACATTAACGTAAATCGTAGGTCTGATTCTTAAGAAAATTGACACAAAGTTATTTTATTTTTCACTGATAAACGATACACAGATATGAAAAGGTAATCCTAAAATAAGATTTAAAATTTACAGTTTTTAGTTTTTAAAAAACTAAGCCGGATAGTACGGAAGTCGGATAGTCACGAACCGAATGCTCGAGAGTGTACTGTATTTAGCATGAAGTGTAAAGAATAAATATTTTGAATCCTTATATATAGAAAGAATTTATTGAATTAAAAATACTTTCACGTATAAAAATATTTTCTATGATTTTTCTTATAAAACATTATAATCTAAGAAGAACAACGGTTTAATGTTAATAACCAAGTCAACCATCTGTTCAAAAAGTTCCACTGCTGTGAACAATCGATTTATTTTCTATCGGTTTCTATCAACTTGAAACTCGGATAATGTGATATTGTTCGAATCGTTATAAAGTGCGCGGAAACAAAAAAGACTTGCGAGAGGAAACTGTTTTTGCTCACTAGAAATTCTGCGATCTGGAAATAGCATTTGTACCTCGAGGCTTCTCCCTTTTTTATTTGTTTTTTCGTGTTCCGGTTCTGGGTACTGAATAATGAATGAAAGTCGTTGCACTAGAAAATGAAAATACTCAGTAAACAATTCAGTGAATAAGTGAAAGTATAAGCTTTGAATATTTTCAGGAATCTCCAGTAAAAAACAAATTGTTCTCTGATGCAAAATAATATCGTCTGCTCGATATTTTGTTGCCAGCTTCCGAACACAATATGTTCGATTAGCTGCTTTTATTCTAAAGGCATAAACTCTCATTTTTATATAAGTTTGCAAACTTATATTTCCGGTCGCTAACTTTTATTATACACACTTCACAATTTCAGCACATCTGTGCAAAAAAAAAAAAAACGTTTTTGCAAAAATCTTGTAAAACAGATGGAATAAGCTAAATTCCTTTTTCATTCAATAGTTATCAATAGGAAAACTGATTAATTATTCCCAGTATAAACTGTTTAATTAAAGAAGCTACTGACGAATATTTTTTATTCACTAATAAAGCTATGCGTATAAATATTTTATTTTGTTATCTAGGTTTATTTTTAAAATTCTTAGTAAATTGCTTTGTATTGTTAAGAAACCTTTTTTCATAATATTCCATTTCCTGGTTTTAGATTTGAATTCATGCTATTACATTTATACCAAAGTATAATGGTAAAATAAATTGACATTTGGATAGAATCA
This sequence comes from Argiope aurantia, assembly GCA_026543865.1. Lineage (NCBI taxonomy): Eukaryota > Metazoa > Arthropoda > Arachnida > Araneae > Araneidae > Argiope > Argiope aurantia. The sequence continues at coordinate 50,768 of JAPMOR010123149.1, forward strand.
AATAATATATGCGACATGTGAACACTGCTCAAAATGTTGTGCTCTGTCCGAAAATAATCTCTAACATTAAAAAAAATGGATGTTAATGTTACATTATAATGTATACTCAGATTTGTTATTCTCATCTTCACACGATAGAGCAAAACCCCTTTTTTTCAGAATTTGTTTGTTATTTCAAAAGTTTTTCCATAGCTTTTTTTTTCCTAATTTCACCTTTTCGAATTTTTTTCTTAAACCTTTTATTCTCCCTTATTCTGTTTTTGTTATCTTTATTTTTTATTATTTATATCTTCATGATCTTCTTTTCACTGCTTCGCTTTAAGGAATATCAGTTAGAACAGTTTATTATTATTATTAAATTAATTTTTGTTATACACTTTTTCCGAGTTGAATTCTTAGAGAGATTTAGCCTTTGAGAGTGCATAATAATATTTGAACCAGAATGTCGAACTATATCAATCAAACACAAATCAAGGTAAATCTCACAGGCTCTAATAGATTAAAACTTACCCCCATCAAATAGTTTCAGACATTTTCATTGATTAATAAAAAAATATTACGATTAAAAAAGAATGATAGGATATTTTTTAAAGGCTGTTACATAGACAAAATAAATAAGTAAAGCGGCTTTTGAAGAGATTAACTACTTATCTTAAATCAAAGTTTACGAAAAAAATCCATTAAGTACCTAAAGTAACACATCCTCTCTCTACACGTTTGGGCACTAAAAGTGTTGAAGTAATAGAGCATTAAGAACCATATTTAACGAAACTTCTGAGTACAAACTTTAAAACTCTTTACGTAAAGTGCGTGTTACAAATTACCCCGGCTTCCCCTATTAATTTTAACTTCAGTGGTGTTATCTCCAACGGCAAAATCAATGGAACATGGAGACTAAAAACAAGCTGCATTTTATTGAAACACATTTGACCGAATGATCTTCTAAACTAAATTGGTGCAATGATATAATTTTATCCCGACTACGCACTGGTCACACTCACTTCATTTATAGATTTTTACTTTTTGATGAGCCTCCTCCAGTAAGTCGTGATTGAGTAGATATTTTAACAGTTCATCGCATTTTAATAGAATGTGCAAATTTTTGTAATCTCCTCTTCAAACATCTTAATTCCAATAGTTTCAGCCTTTTTATTTAGGCAACTCAGACTTTTTATTCTGATGATGTGAGACACATCATCCAAACCCAGTGAAATTTAACTTCTAGGTTTTTTTTTTTTTTTTTTTTACCTGTGCTCCTTTTCAGCTTATGACTAATTTGAACACAGTCTTATACACTTTCTACAATCTTAAAACGCATTTTGTTTTACTGAAAATTTTTAAATCTGTTTCGGAGCAGTATATTCTGTATTAGGATCATATGCCAGATATCCAAATCCTACTAACTACTGAAGGCTAAAATAGGCACATAAAATACATGAATCAAAGTTTTCAGATTCCTCAAATTTGAGAGGAGAAGGCATTATTCACTTTAAAAGCTATACCATATATCGTGTCGTAGATACAACATTATTATTTTTAAATTAATCACTAATCCATCTAATGTTGAGGAATTGGATATGTCCGGGACGCTGGAAATTTATGGATGCCCTACACTGATTTACATAATGCTATATTAGAAGCTGCTATAATTAATGTACCAAAAATCCACTATTTAGATTTGAACAAATGTTCAATATGCTCCAATGTTTTCTGAAAACTGAGCATATTTGGTGAATAGTTAATTCGCTGAAATTATTGGCTGTGTATAATTTCAATTAAATCTCTTGCACGTGACTTGATGTTCCTGATTCTCTCAATAAAGTAATTTTATGTATCAAATTGTAATAAACTTTAATACGTATTATTTTATCACAATGCCATAAAAGGCATAACTCTTCGGGTAATCCACCTTCAAATGTTACATTGTCTTTCCAATTATTTTTCGTTGTCTTCGGGGATTATGAATTTTTCATTGTGCATGGAAATTTATAATCCCAACCATATAATCATGCTAAAATAATAAGCAGAATCTTTTTTTACTCAGCTTTTAACAATGGAAAAAAATTAAACCATTAAATGTTTCATAAAATAATAAAAAGGGCTTGAATTTATTTTAAGAAAAGAATTTCTTTTAAGCCCACTCATATAAGAAACTAATTACCTTTTATTAGATAGTTATAAATTAATTTTTGCTCCTAAACCAATGGGTAGTTTAAAAAATTTCATATATCATTTTAAAGAGTAAAACCTATTGTGCATTTTGATATATTGCAAATGAAAATTTTCGTTTTTTTTTATATTATATAAAAAAAAATTTGAGCAATGCTTCTAAAAATATCATAAATATTTACCTGTTAACTGAAAGTTGGCTTGTTTGCATTTTTAGGGTCATATAATCAAAATTACATTTCATCACAAAAAAGGGGGGGGGAGTGGAGAGAGAATAATAGGAATATCAAACCTCTTTGTTGTTTATTGATTTTTCTTTGCACCGAAGCAGCAGTAGATGGCAGCACCAGCCATTTATTAAAAGATTTTTGTGAATTGGGAAATACGGAAATTAACAAACTTTTCGCAAGCGATTGTTTAAAAAACAATATTTTATCCCTTCGAAGATTGTTATGAATCAATTCATTAAAAATTATATTCGATTCCGTTCTTTTTTCTTTTCTTTTTTTTCCTACTAATAGAATAGGAATAACTTTCAATTGTCACATAAATGAAATGTGCTACTAAATAAATAATCAAAATAATATTGATTAAATAACATAAAAATGACAAAATTTCACAAATTTATATATATAATACGATTATAAGGAACAATGAAACCAAAAACTGATTAAAAAGAATATATTTCACGAAAATTTTATGTGGCTCAATTTATTTTCTTTTAACCTGTAAGATCTAAAATAAATTTCAAACGAATATACTATTCGCTAAAGATTCTTAAAATATATAAGAATTAAGCACATTATATGACTCAGTATAGTAAAACAAAGGCATGATAGTTTCTTGTTTCTCAATGGCTATAATAGCGTTTGAAACAAATTTCAGATATATTGTTCTTAAACTTTCAAAATAATTTTATTAAAAAATTCTTTAACTTAAAAACAGTCAACAGAAATCATTGATTTTCCATTTCATTTCATGATAATAAATAAAGAAAATGTACAAAAATATTGAAAAATATATACTGCATCTGTCAACAATATTTAAATTCTATATTGTTATTGTTTCTAATGGCACTTGCCACGGACAAGACCGCTGTTCAAATACACCAGATTTAAGCCTAAGTTGCAGCGCCTCTTGCTTTTACCGTAGAACCAACTTGGGCCTAGAGTACAACTTGACTACTCACGCATCACTCATTCGTTTCCCTTTTACACATTCACACATCTCACAGATAGAACAGGAAGAACAACCATGCCCAAACCGGGACTGGAACCCGGGACGCCTAGATCACGGGGAAGATGCGCTACCCCTATGCCAGGTCGCCGGCTTAAATTCTCTAAAGTACTTCATCTAATATAATGTGTTGAAAATTGCGTATATCTATTTTATGCAATGTTTCTTAACAACTTGAAGATATTCTACAATAAGAGGTATTTGACATATCATAATATATATTAATTAGCAATCCTTTTTGCAAAATTTTTTATTGTTCTGTTTTTGTACAACAAAGGGGGAAATAATCCTAATTTGTTCTAAAAATATGATGAGCATGATGTATTTTAAAAATCAAACAATGCTTCATTTACAAAATAATGTTAAACATTTACTGAAAATATCATTATAGCAATCCTTACAAAAAAATGTTTTTAATCTTCAAATTAAGCTAACGAATAAAAATTTCGAAAGAAAAAAGAAATATTTTTTCTGATCAATTGCTTCAAAAATGTTTTCTATAAATAAATATAAATTTAAACAAAAATTCCAATATTTGTTTATTTTTCGCATTTAGTTTATATACCGTAATCTGAAATCCTCTGATATTTTACGTCTATTGAGACTTTTCATTAATATAATTAACGTCATTTATATATATCAGTCGCTTCACTGACCATTCGAATGCCCTAAAGTCGAATCCAGTTTTTAATCTGAACCAAACAATTTATCAAATCTTTTTATAAAATCCCACTGCCAGATTAATGTTTAAAAAATCTTTTTACAATTAAGTGTGACGTTATTTTAAAAAGAATTCAATTGTTCCTACATTTTCAGCGCTATAGTGTTTTTTTCGCAATCCTACACGGTAGCTATGCATGATTGATGAAATTGTATTTTAACAATAAAACTCAAGCGCAAATACTGTAATTACTAAAATTGAAACATCATAAACAAAGCTGTTTTAAAGAATTAACTTTAATTTTAACTGAATTTTTGTGGACAATGTTCTGGCGAACATATCTGAGTCTTGAAACACTATTTTTTTTGAACAATAAAATTTATTATTGACAGTTATATTTTTTATCATTCATTTTTTTCATGCAATTCATCGCTAACAAATATTAGACGCAATATAGCCTAGTCTAACCAATGAGTCATAAAACCGAACTTAACTAAAAAAAAAAGCATCCTTGCATGCATAAATAAGGGTAAAAACAATTCTTTACGTTCTCTTCTTTATCCTTTATCCTTTCAGAACTTCAGCCATATAAATAACAAAGGATTATTGATTCTCCTTGATTCCCTTATGAGACCAAATAAACAAGATAAATAGTAGTTTCATCTAATTGGATTTTTACACCAGGCGAGAGTCTGAGCTTTATTATTGTTAACAGAAAGATTCTATTTAATATACATAATGTAGATAAGGAATGAGGATTAGCTTTGATTTTGATCTAAAGTATAAAATAAATTTTACATTAGGAAGATTGTTTTTTATGTGCTTCAAGGGAAAATAAAATTTTTATAACATTTTTTAATAAGGATTAAGTTTTCGCAAGACGTAAATTGAATTAAAGACTTTTTTTTCATTTTTGTGCATAAAAATCTGTAGAAACCGTATCCATAGTTCTAATTTAATAAAAAAAACGTATTTGTATGATATTAATTGGATTAAACGCATTAAGAAATATTTAAACTCATCAAATGTTTCTCTTAGTAGTAGAAAAATGGTCTACAGCAAAAAAAAATTACTTCAAGACAAATCATCTGCAGAGTAAAATTAAATCAATACATATTATCCACTTCAAAAAATTAAACATTTTTTCACTACTTATTCGATATAGTTAGATTACTAAACTTTAATCAGCCATTTAAATCCAATTTTCAATCAGCGTTACGAAATTACCTAGTATGCATTAGACATTCTCTCAAGAATGGGGAAATTCTCTAACTATTGTCGTTTTATTTATTTTTGAGTGTACAAACAAAAAATGGTGGATAGCCTTCTTTTCAAGTTTGTTATATTTTTATCCTTTCAAAACTTGGCAATAACAAACAAAATAAAACACGTTGGCTCGCCACAGGGACTGAATAAACAAGATAATAGGATTTCTTCTTTAATCTTTAACCTAAAACTTCAGTTTTAGGTTCTTTATTATTTTTAACTAAAAGACCTGGGGAAAGATCTTGTTTAATGTCCATAATTTAGAAGGGGAAATGAAACTTAAATAAGATTTAAGGTTTAGAGGTAAATTAAGGCCTTATAATCTGGAATTATCTTTTGAAGTTTATACGAAGTTTAAAAGACTCATTAAATATATTTATTTTTGTATTTCGATAGTATTTCAACGTCTGTCAATCTTCAGACTAAAGTAAATACACATAGTCGACCCCTTGACAAATTTGATGTATATTTACACTTCAGAAATTAATTCTGAGTCCTAAATTTAATCTAACATTCTTTGTTTTAGAGTTATAGTGTTAAATTATATTCGAATAACCAAGCATATATACTTCCATTGAATTAATTTCGCACTAAATTGATAGAAATCTACAAATTTGATGTTAAATCCATGTAGTGAATTTCCTCCATCTCGCTCAAAGCGTTTATGAGATTTCGAGTTTATAAGCAGGCATAATTCCAAAAATGTTTTTTCGAACTCAGAAAGGTCTGAAAGGTCAAGTGATTCATCAAGTTTTCTCAGAATTAAAATTCTTTTTAGTATACTTCATATTTCAAAAAGTAATAATTCACTCTATATAGTTAAATCTGGCAAAAAATATCTTTACTGATTTGATTGTTTCGAACGTTACATTATTACACAGACTTGGCACGAATGAATTTCTTCCAAAATGTAATAGAAAATTACATTTTTTTATTTACAAACCTAATACCAAATTTTATTCTTCTATCTTATTCCGCTTCCAGATCATGGTGTCCATGGATAGACAAAATTTTGATTTTTTTTTTCTATGATTCAGGAAGAGTTAAAAAGCGAAAGTTTATCAAAATCTAGTGATTGAAATGTTTTGATAATTTTTCTTTAAATAAAATCCATATAAGAGGATATGATGGTAGTGGCATAAAGAAAAACTCGATTTCTTATAAAATTTTGTTATATAAATTATAATTTAAGTTATAAATTATTATTTTGTTATTTCATAAATATTTTAAATTGGTACTACAACATTACAAAGACGAATGTCTTTGCCGAAAAAGAAAAAAAATGTAGAAACAGTTTTGAGAAAGAAATTATTGTAATAAATATGATATCGTTGATGCATTTTTCCCTACTTTTCGGTGGTATATTTTCAGTCCTTCTTTAACGCAGGAACAAAATTCAGCCAGATCGGGCAAACGTTGGCACAGTGAGTCCAACTGCATTACCCTTCACCCCTAAATTTAAGTTAAGAGCTCGAAAGCGTCCAAGTTATGGCTTTGTCAAATGGAGTTATTTGAGGGGAGTCCGAGCTCATAGGGTTAATTCCGGACTTATCACAACAGGTTCATCTGATATAATGCTATTCTAAGATTATACTTGCCGAATTTACACAGTCAGATCTTAATATAGAAAATATCATATTAAGAATCAAATTTAAAATCCTTTTAAATGTTTGTAATTTAAAGGTTTTAACCCCTTTCCTTCATCGCTTTCTAGTAATTTATTACATTTCTTAATCTAAATTAGTAATATTTTTCCAAGGGCAGTGTTAAGACAAAAATCGGTCTGTTTTAAGGATGTGCTTTATACTTTTGTTATTATTCATTTCTATTAACAGAAAGACATCTTAAAGGCGTTCGTAACCGCCATCTGGACGGTGTTTCACCACATGCTAGCACTATTAATGTCTTGTCCCCCATACTAATTGCAGCTCTTAAAAGCGAAAAGAAACTTTGATTCTCTTCTGGAATTCCTTAAACAAGATAGAATTTTCCTTTAAATTTAGAGCTGAAAAGGTGATCAAATGGGTTTTAGCTGATATATAATATAATGGCGCTACAGTGAAATTTTAATTTCTAATTTGGAAAATTAAATTTATAAATGGTTTAGAAATACGGTTAATAGGTTATCTCAAAATAGGAATTAAAAAGTTTTGTTCCCCATTTTTACATCTAGTTGTGTGTGTGCTGATTTATGGTTCATTTTACAGGGAAATGTCGTTGATAAGATTTGGAGCAAATCAATATTTTATTTTATCTTCAATGGCAAACAACATTTTTGGCATAAAAATACTTATTATATACAAACTTACAAATTGCCGCTTATTTATTTATTATATTATTTATATATTTCATAAATACCCACCAAATTCATTTCATTTCATAAATACATTTTGTTCCATTCGCATCCATAACTTCATGGTTACGAAGATTCAGATTTTATTCCTAATTTTTTATTTTAAAATAAGTTTCATTTTTCTTTTCGATGTATTCACATTCAAAAAATTTTAAAAACCGTCAGAAAAACTATTTTTAAGCAATTACATTTTTTCGATATTACTGACTTAGTAGAGAAAGGCAGATATCTCATAAAATATAACTTTAAAGGCATAAATTTTTCAGTCGAAGGCAATCGGTATTACAAAACGAATATTCGAATCGAATGTGCAGAAAATGTGAAATTTCTCATAAAAATTATGTACACATTTCAAAATTCAATACTAATCACAGAAGCACCTATTTTTAAAAAAATACTTTTCAATAACAAGACAATGAGAAGTTACCTCTTCGAATCATAATTCTTTTGTTTGATTTGTTTTTTTTTTTTTTCTTTTACTCAGAAGAATCAGTAAAAAGCAGATCGACTTCCTATAAGTAAAGAAAAATAAGAACAGCAATGCAAGCAAGCATCAAAAGCAGTTGCCACATAGGTTAGCACAAACGCTTCATATAAAATAGCTCTCGGATCTTGTCTTTTATAATATGATTTGGTTTTATTAAACAGGAAATTCGTTTGAATGGACGCTTCTTTTAATCACTAAAGTTGGAATAATTTTCAAATTTCGAATTAAAAATATTAAATGAATTCATTGTTGAAGACAGATCAAGATAAAAATTTGTTTAACCAGAATAAACACATTACGTTATTATGAAACTCTGTCTGCACCATCTTGCGGCACCCTCAGGTGGTAAATTTCAAGCAGAAATTCTGCATCTTGATCACATCCTCCCATATCAGCGGAGTAAAGAAAATTTAGCTTCACCAAAGAACAGTTCACCCACTTTTTTTTAACTGCGAAACCAAAAATAAAGAATTAATTTATCATCATAAAATCCATATTTATTCAATTCTCTCCAACTAGCATTCGTGTTTGGGACGGTTAATTCTTTATTATTTCCACAAAATTCATGAATTACATAATTGGCTTATTTTAATTGAAATGTGCTGCTTTTAATCTGTAATATGGCTTTTCTACTATACTGATCCCATTAATGAAAAGAGAAATTTACAGATATTCTTAATGAATACCAGTTTAATGACTCCCTACTTTAACTAAATATTTGGAGACCGCTTGGCAACGAATTTAGTGGCTTTGACGACAAAAACAGAAGAATTTTGGTGATATCTTTAGTAGAAAGTGAAATCTGTTGATTCTTCTTGAAAATTTCATTCTCTGTTGGAAAATCTGTATAAACACGAGAAGCTGAAATAATTCAATTAAATTTCTCTTTCGAATTTGCGTTGTCACTGTTATTTAAGCAATTATTTACTGTCTGCTTGAGTATTGTTGATTTCTACTAGAGATGTTCGTTGTGCCCACTTCGTCTATGTTTTCGTCACCTGTAATTCGTATTTTTCGTTGAATAAAGTGTTGAATTAAAATTCTTCCGAAAAATAAATGATGAAATTTCAAAAGACCATTGCAGGATGTATGATTCTTATTAATCTCCCAGTTTGTAGGCATAGTGATTTTTTTTTTCATTCGATGTTTCAAAATTAACATTTACAAATGAAAAATATTTAATTTTGTCGACTAGGCTTTTCAGATATAAACAAAGACGGCAGCCATCGAATTCCTTTTTATTCTATCCATTTTTAAAAATAGGCCCGCGAAAGGATAAAAAAGGCTTTTGTTCTTTTCTGGACTGAAATGAATCAGATGAATTAAAGTATTATTAAAATATAGGCGTTCTAAATGTAGAAATAAATTCTTTACTATTGTAAAACGAATATTTTTTTTTCTTAATTCCTATATTTGAGATGTATGAAAAACTTAATTAAATTTTGATTTAGATTACATAATAAAAATTTTCTGGAGATGACCATAAATATTTTCATAAAAATGTGAAGGACACTTAAAAACGAAGCTCTTTGATCTAATGTTTTTCTGATAAGAAATATTACGCAAACAGAGTAAAGAATTGAGTAGGAGTAAATATAACTTTAGAGATATTGTCTAGTTTTTCTAGAGCATTAAAAATAGTCTATAATCACTGATTTCATGAAGTTTTTCAAATGAAAACATTTTATTATTAATTTCTTCAAGTTTCTTTAAATTCAATGGAATCCTTTTGCTAATTGAAAGCATTAGCTGACAAAAATAATTTGATATTTAAGTCAAAAAAAATTCTAAAGTAAATTCATCACTTTTTGTTAGACTCTCGTGATTTGTTTATTTTATAAAAAAATAACTTATTATTTTGAAAATATGAAAAAGATCTCGCATTCTTCAGTCAAATCTTAGAAAATCACTCAAGAATGCATAATCCAATTTTTATTTCCTAAATTTTAAAGACATTTTTAATTTTTATAGAAAATTATTTTTTACATTTAACTAGTCTTTTTATTAATCGAATTATTATGTTTTAAATTAAAATGAATCCTATTAATGCACGGAAACATTTTTTTCATTTATATCCACAGACATAACTATATGCAATTTTTATCTGATGTCACAGATACGGCAATGTTGAATATGAGTCAAAAAATCGTTGCGATTAATTTACGGAGGAATATAAGAAAAAAAACAAGCACAAACTGAAATCTAACACTAATATTTTACCATTCGATTCCATAAATAAGTCTTTCTATAGAAATGTATCTCTTTATAAAAAAACTCTTATTTTATTCATTTTATAAATCTATTAATCAATTATCTTGAAAATACAAAAAAAAATCTCACATTCTTCAGTCAAATCTAAAGTCACACAAGAATATGTGATCCAGTTTTAATCTTCTAAAGTTTAAAGCGATTAAAACAATTACGTAATCTTGAGACTAATCAAATCTTTCTTCATTTTCACCCTCAATCAGAAACCACTGCTATTAACTTACAAAGGAGCGTAATAAATAGAAACACGTACATATCTAAATCTAACATGTTTTCAATTTCTTTCCATTTTGAATTTGAAAAAAAAAAATTGATAATAATGATACCCCATTTATAAACTAAATATAGAAAAATCGTGGGCTGGAATAGCCTGGTTATTTGGACGTTGGATTCGTTTCCCTTGCGTTACGAGTTCGAACCCAGTCGGCCGAAGACTCTCCATGTGTGTGGTGGCTGGCACACGTATAAATCTGTCGTGGTCACAATGTCCTCTATGTTGAGAGTAATAACACTGGGAGTACTGGTTCAGAGGCGATCGTTCTCTGATTAAGGTCTAAATTACGATCTGTGGATGAATGAATGAAATGCATGAATGAAATCACGCCCCGTAAAAAGAGAAAGTAGCTAAATCGTACTCTTGGCCCTAGCTGGCGCTACTGAAAAAACAAGAGAAACTCATTCGGCTTAAATCGCTGACAGATAACTGTCAGCCGGCTTGTAAAGTTCCATAAGTCACAACACACACAGAAAAAAAAATTAACCCTTTTTTTTATTTGTGCAATATTTTTGTACTTCAAAAAAGAATATACTGTTCTTTTCCGTATTTTGAGAAGACCACTTTTCGACGATTCCATCTCAAATAAGAGGAGAGACTCGGAAGGGTGAGTACATTTTCGGAATTTTTTTGTCATTCTTTGACCTTGATTTCCGCCCTGATAGATATTTTTCGTTTAATTTTTTTTATTCAGTCCGCTAGTAATCTGAGTTTACTTTATTGTTCAATGTAAATATATCCTTTCATCTTTCCTCTCACCCTTATTTTGCCGAATTAAGCCCATCCTAACACACATGCTCTAAAGAGCGGAGGATTTTAAAATAAGTTGGCAAATAATACTTTATGTACATAATTATAAGCTGAATATCAAAATTAGAGTTTATGCAAAAGCCGACTTTTGGAAAACCGGTTTTTAAATTCATTATTTCCAAAAAACCGGTTTTAGCCGGTTTTCGAATTTTTGTCAAAAAATAGAATAGGGGGCATATTTTATGTAATTTATATAAAATAACAAAAACGAAATCAATGTCAAATTCAAAATATAAAAAAATGAAAAATTACATATACATACTACTTGCACAAAATAACGAAAACTCAAACAAAAATTTCAAATAATATTTATATTACTTTCATTAATTTTAATTTCTCTTAAAAAAATAGGAATTATTTTAATTTCTTTTAAAAAACATAAAATATCCACTGAAAGGTGGTTAAGTCTTGTTCTTATTTTGAACACAATATTGCCTGAAATTGAAAATACTCGTTCACTAGCTACTGAGCTTGGTTTTATAGTTTTCATTGCATCAAATAACAAATCTAAGTTTTGTGTTCTTTTATTCGTTGTCACAAATAATGAAGATTCAGCTTCAGTGTCTTTGGATTTTTAAGTTTTTCTTCAGAGTCTTCAAGAAACTTATGAATTGATTTTTTTCATGGCTTCTTTTAAAAAAGCATCACTCTGATGAGTAGTTTCTTCGATTTGCTCTTCATCAGAATCGGTTCCCATATAAGAATTCGGAAATATTCTAGACAATATCTTTCCAGATAATTCAATAATTTCAATTTTGGAAGTTAAAGAAAATACACTAGATTTCTTCGCTGAACTAGAAATGTGCAAATACAGCAAAAGAGTTCCTAATTCCACTTCTTTCTTGAATTCGTTCTTCTAAAGCATATAATAATTTCAAACTTATTTCAGTGTTCAATTTTTTTAGTTCATTTAACAGAAATTCAGATTTACCTTTTCTTGTTAATAAATTGATATTTCGTTGCCTAAGCCTTCAGCTGCCAGACGAATTGATCCCAACCAACAAAATTCAAAATAGTTGTTTGTTTGTTTTCTTTTCAAAAACAGGAATATCCAAGCGTTCAGGAAAACAGGTTTTCTTAATTTAAAAACCGGTTTTCAAACGTGACAAATTTACTTTTTAAAAACCGGTTTTTTTAAACCGGGTTTGAAAAACCGTCAAATAATAATCAAAATAACTTAAATAACAAAAAATGGCATATCAATACATTGATAAATATTCCATTGTGCTTTGCCAAATAATTAACAAAATCTTACTGAGATTTTACTTTGGCATAAAAATACTTATTTATTTTAATAACCATTCAGCCATTTGTTAACTTCCATCTAAAAATAATGTGCACTTAATTTTTATAATGAGGGGAGAGTTAAAATCTTTCCCATTCAGGATGTTTTTACTTCGAACTAGTAAACTAATTAATATATATCCCAAATCTTCATTAAAGTACCTCACTAGATACATAACCTTTCTTAAATCCGGTCGAGATTTACTCCAATACCATACTTTTATCAAAATCAGAACCTTTAAGAAAACATATAATAGAGTCTTTTCATAAACGCTCGGAAGTCGTTGATTATACAGCAAGCAGCCTCTTACGAGTGGAAATTTTCCAGGCTATTATCAAACTTTTCCAGCCTGGTGCACACACAAAGAACGTTGCAAATCATTCTTTTTGGGGTTTACTTCCACTCTTTCGTATTGAACACATACCTACGCCTGCACCAAAGAAGCTTTGACTCTCCTCTAGGACTAAGTAAACAAGATACATTTTTCTTTTATGCACTTTCTTAATCCAGAGGCAGGGTGGTAACTTTGTTATTGTTAAGTGAAAGTTTCCGATGAAAATTCTGTTTATTATTCCTCTAAATCATGAGCATTAGAGATTTTAATGAAACTTTGGCTTTGTGTATATAATAAATATTGATTCTTCAAAGTTTAGAAGAGTAAAGATTTTGCATAAATATGAAAGGGCACCTTAAAAGCTATTTATTGGCCAATAATCTGAAGATTAAGAAAATAAATTTTGGAGAAATAAGTTTGTTTTCCTAAATTTCGGCTTTATAATTCTTACGGAAATTCTTAAAGAACAATACCTATTCAAGAATAAGTCCTAAGATTAAGTAGTATAAGATGAAAAAGGTAGTATTTCCTGAACACAAAATAAAACGGTTTATTTTTTAAATGAAAAGTGTCTAATAAATTAATAGAAAGAAAATCCATCAAATATACTGACACAAAAAAAATTATAGCTACAGTAATATTTCTTATTCTTGACAGACGTAAAGTAAAAAATCATGTTCACTTTAAATTTATTTTTATAAAATATCTATTTTTTTAAATTTTATTTTGAATATACCAGATTTAAATTTTTCTTTATTCAACGCCTATATAGGATCAATTTGCCTATCTGTTTTTCAATAGATAATCTATCTATCATATTCAGCGTTCAACAGCGTCCCAAACAAGTTTTAAGTAATTTACTACGTTAAAATGTTCTTCTTTCATTTTTTTACAATTCTACATCTAATTTTATCTCTACGATTCAAACTTCTCTTTTTTCAGTCTTCGGCAGTTCTCTTTTTACAGTTTAGATAGAAATGGCTTTCTATTGTCATGGTTGAATGTTAAATATTCAAAACACACAATTAAATTATTTTTTAAATTTAGAAATTCAAAATTTAAAATCAGAAAGCGCTCATAAAAATAGACTTAAAACAAAATCATATGCTTCTTTTTATTCAGATTTCAATGACTTATCACCAAATCTTTCTGGAGAATTGCCACAATGAACTTAGGGACATTAAAGAGCGATTTTGGACATCAGTTTTAGAAAAAGAAAAGTGCCCGATGTTTTTATTTTTAAATTTCTTTTAAATCAAATTTTTTACAAAGCGATTCATAATTTTTTAATCTGGTATTTGTTTGTTTACGAAAAAAAATTTTAAGCAGTTTGAGTGAAATGTGTTTAACTTTTATGATTTTGTTACAAGCATGTGTCCGGAAAAATAAACTGAAGCAAAAGGAATAAAAAAAATTAAGAATAATTCAGAGTAACGCTGAAATCTAACTCTAAATTATATATATCACCCGTAAAATGAATATACACATCTTCAAAAATCATATGCAAATTGCAGGAGGCCACCAGATGATACCGTTGGTACGTTGGTACCGTTGGTACCAGAATGCCATCTCCAGGCTTTGGCAACGATTCCAAGATGATGGTAATGTGAGTAGACGTTACAGCACAGGTCGCCCCCAAGTTACAGCACCGAATGATGACTGGTATTTGGCAGTTACTGCCTAAAGAAACAGACGGAGCACAGCATCAGACCTGTCTCGTCAGCTCTCTTAAGCCACTGGTATGGCAGTATCAAGGAAGACCGTGCACAGACGTTTTGGGTAGAGTGGTCTATATACTCGTAGGCTCAGATGTATTCCGCTTATTGCAACTCACTATCGTCTGCAGTTAGCCTGGAAAAGAGAGCATGAATTGTAGACACTGCAACAGTGGGCTTGTGTGATGTTTTCCAACGAGTCCAGGTTTAGCTTGCAGTCTGATTCTCACCGGACTTTCATAAGGAGAACGCCATGTACTCGTTACCAACAAAAGAACATCATTGAACGATACCATTACAGTGGTGCAGGATTGCTCATTTGGGAAGGAATTATTCTGGGTTTCAGAACTTACCTGCATGTTCAAATTGGAACCATGACAGGCCAAATCTATCGGGATGTCATTCTGGAACAACATGTACGTTTGCTTCGGGGCGCCATGGACGCAGAATTCGTGTTTAAGGATGACAACGTCCGTCCTCACCGTGCAAACATCATAAACGAATGGCTTCGATCGGAGGATATCATCCGTATTGACTGGTAAGCATTATCACCGGACTTGAATCCAGTATAGTATGTGAGGGATATGCTTGGTCGACGAGTTGCAGCCCATTAACCAGCTCCAACATGTCTACCGGAATTTCGGAGAGCATTTCTTGATGAGTGGTGTAATATTCCCCACTATCAGATCAATAATTTGATTCTCAGCATGCCTAGGTGTTGTACAGACTGTATTGCATCGTCTGGGAGACATACTATGTATTAACTATCATACCAACCATGTAATATTGGTTTTTGTAAATAGATTTTTTTTGTATTTTGCTCCAGGGGGCAAAACATCGCAATTTTTATTAATGATATCATATATATAGCATCTTTTTTTGCTCTTTACCTTTTGTTTAATGATTAGGCTTTACAAATCAGACACATTTGCCTGGCTTCTGACTTTCTTTTCCCGAACTTGCATTAACCTTAATGTATGTGATGTATCCTTAATGTAATGAGTCTATTTCATAAGAAAGGCATTGTAATAAAGACAGCTTTTATCAAACCAATTAATTTTCTCAACAATAAAATATACAAATTAGGTATCAATAATTTAATAGATCTTTATTCAATACCATAGTAATATATCTTGTTTAATTTAGCAATAATTAGAGAAATTTCATTTTTTTTATCTAGTCAAATTGTCATTGTAATTATCAAAATCATTCCTTATTTTTTTTCTATAAATTCTTATTAACTTACGGAAATTACTGTAAATAATTTGAATAAAATTCCAATTTAAAATAAAAACATCGTGAAACTGGTAAAATTCCTAAAAAAGAAACTGAATAAAAATAGGCTTAAAATACCATAATAATTCTTTTAATCTCTAAATTTTAAAATCAAATAAAACTATATTGAAAAAGTACATTTAAATGTTCACTCTTTGGAACCAAAATGATACGGTTAACATTCTCAGTATTCATTAATTGCTGTTTCACTGACTAATTTGACGATGGAAATCCAAGTCGTTTTGGAAATTACTTTATTTGGAACATTCGATTCAAGCATTCCATTTCTTATCATTCATACCAAAATAATGCATCTTTCTATTAAATCGTGGTATTTTAAACTTATGAAAATTGAAATAAGCAATAAACTGTGTATATTAAATCTAGCTGCATCCAGACTTAAGCACATATATGCAGTTAATTCGTAATTGTGCGTGCATCTGATTAGAAATCTTTCATATTAGATGCTTCTTACACAAAGCATGACTGCCATTTTAAGATATAAGTTAATACACAAGTTACATTCTACTTTTGATTTTTTTAAAAATGCCACTTTATTCATAATAAAAATACCTTGTGTACCTCATCAATTTAAAAACAAAATTCATACTAGAGTACAAATAAATGACTTCACCGCCGACATGCTCTTATCTGAAATTAATTTGTTTTGGTAAATATCTGTTTTTTAATTGAATAGATCTAACTCAAATAATAAACTGCGATCAAGTTGTCAAAATAAAATAGAAAATGAATAAAGATAACTCTTACCAGTTTGAATTTAAATATTTTTATTAATAAAACCTTTAACATATAAAAGTCATTCAAATGTACAAAATTTCACATAATAAAAATTGTCTCAAAATAAATCTGTGTGCGTTTATTGACGATCCTTGACAAGAATAATTAATCTGAATTCCTGATTATTTAGCTTTAGTTTTATAGAAAATATACAAGTTATTGATTTATCATAACCAAATAACTTAGAAAATAGTTTTAAAAAAAAGTAACACTTTCGGTAGATTTAACAAGAACTGTGAAAAAATCTTTCCATGTCATAAGAAAAATGATTTTCAATAAAATCATTATCAATATATTCAAGTTATAGTTCAAAATAAAATAATAAGAAGAACATTTAAATCTGAAATTATTGGAAAAAAAGTGATTAAGTAAAGAAAACGAGCTTAGCAATTATTTTCTAGTTGTTACAGTGTTCTCAAAAATATTAAAACTAAAAATAAATAATCCACAAAATAGAAAGAATATCAATCGTACAATACTAATCTTGAAAGAAGACACATAAAATTATTCACTATCTTTGGATAACTCTTGTCAAGTAGAATATAAAATTTTAATATAATCTAAAAAGAAATCCATTATGCATGTATGCTTTACAAACATCATCGGCAAAAAAAATGCTTATCAACACTTATTGTCTTTCTAAATATATGTCGTAAAATTAACAGTAATAAGAGATAATGAATATTTGTTCTGGTTCTTGAATGATACATTTTCGTTAGATATGTAGAAAACTTATGCAAGAAACAAGATTTGTGCAATGAAAACCATCGATCTTTTGAAAGAAAATGCAATTTTTAATATTTATACTTCATTTCCTATTTATGACATATTCATGAAAATTATGAAAATTTCTCCCGATTGTAGCAAAGAAAATTCTTTACAGAAAACAAAACAATCATTACAAGATTTTACCAAGTATGCCAACAAATAGAAATGTTGAAACCAGACTTATATACCGACAAAAACTGCGATGTAATTTAAGGCTCCCTAGGATTTCTTTGCCTAAGACTGGATGCTTGAGCTGGTGATTGATCTCCAACTTCGATAGCTCTAGTTCTTGTCATGATGAAAGGCTTCTTCACATAGCATATACAGCATGACGGGAAGCGAAAAGCATCTGTGTATGTCTTTTTCTTGTTGGGATGCAAAGCTAGAAGTCTTTTGTACGCGAATTTTTGACGACATCTAGACGTGACATCCCATGGGAGGGTTCCGTCTAAGAAACGACAAGGCTGCTCATCATTCCTGGAACAGACAATAATATGCATTTAATACTAGAACTACCGATATTAATTTTACCACACCCGTCAAATTTTATTGGCTTAGTTTATGTAAATAAAAGATATAATTTAACAAAAACAACATTTAATATAATAATACATTAATAATTTATAAAAAAAAACAAGTAAAACAGTTCGAATTTGCATTTATAGGACTCCAGTTAGTTCTGAACTGAATCATAATGAGAATAAAATAGATCCCATTATAAAAGTTGCCAAACATTTTGGATTAACCAATATGATTTCATATAAAAAATGTAATCCAAAAATTTTCCAAGAAATGTCTGAAAGCATCGTATAAATTAATGTAAATATGTACCGATATCCATCATTGCATAGATGATCCATAAAATATTGCAAACTTTGAAATTGCTAAAGCCCTTATCTGGACTGGTCTTCGTATAAAGATGTCATATTGATTATAAAAGTTAAAATGGTTGAGTGGAAATTGAATAGGAATATGTAATTATTCTTATATTTCATTAAAAGTTGACATAAAGTTCTAGAACAATACATAAATTATATCAGAATCTCTAAACATGGAATTTCAAAACTGTCAAAATGACGGTCTTAGTATTTCCAGAGTTAAATAATATTTTATAAATTTAAAATTGCATTATTTCACGAGCAACAAAACAAACAATCGCTAGTTTGGATGAAACTTGTAGCTTTCTTTTCAAAATATGAACTTATTTTTTTAATTCTTTATTAAACAGAAAATGCTTAATAAATTTGGAGTAAAAAATAATTACATTCTACAATGCCTCAAATAATGGAATAATTTAAAATCAATGATGAAAACTCAAGAAATGAAAAATTATTCATCAAGATAAAAATCTATGTTCTATTCACTTTTCGTTTTTAAGCACAACATTTAGAACGAATTTTAATTTAAAAAAACTTTTAAATATTGACACAACATATTTTTAACATAAACTATGTTTTGGAAATTCTGTATTTTCTTATGCAATACATAAATGTAAATCATTTTGCAAAATTTTCAATGAAAGTTTATACTTGCTAAATAAGATTTTATTACGATTTTCTAGTTTACTGAATTGAAAGTAATGGTACTAAGATCTTTCTTTCATCCTGGGGTGTTGCAAGAATATGATAACTAAATAGTGGAAATAACAAAACTAAATATTCACAAGTACTGAGCTGTCTTTCATGAGTTAGAGCATGATTATTACAAACTGTGCCCATCGAAATACCTTCGAAAGCAGTATTTCAATTCTGAATTATCTATATAACTATTAATCACGCATTGATGAATAAAATTAAATTTATATTAATAATATGTTAAGTTTAATAAACGCATCATTGTCATCATATTTATCAGTAAACTATAAATTTAAAAAATTAAAGATTTGATACAATATATCCTAATTGGATTCTACACTTTTTTTTAATTCTACCTTGTATCTATTCGCAGGCGAAACCTAGTTTTACGCGATTGCTATAAGATACGTTAAGAAAATGTATATAACAGTATCTTTCAAGTGATACATTACAGTTTCTATCAATTGATTATTAGAATGTTAACCATTCTCAATCATTCTACTTTCCTGTCAAATATATTGCAATCTTCAATTTGAGTGGATTTTAAGCCTTCACTATTCTTAGATTTCATAGAGAATTTTTTATAAGTTTACCAGTATCACCAATAACTATGTTTAAAGATAGTAAACATTTATTCTACTAGTTGCTTGAAATTTAACTTAATAGACGTTTATCTTATTTTTAAATAATAATAATAATTCACTTATTATTACTTATTGATAAATCTGCATTAAATAAGAGGATAATATTATTTTAGTGGATTTCATAATGCTGCAATTATAATGTGTATGCAGATAATGCAATTTATGTTATATGTGTTATTATAATATACAATTTATAAGTCATGCATTAATTTAAAAGTATTTATGTATTTAGCTTATTTTCGCTTTTTTGCAATTTTATATAACTAATCAAAAGTTATTTAAAATATATAAATTTGGAAGAAAACTCTACAATATTAAGTTTTTCTTGCAGAGCAACTGAAATTCAGTTCTTGTAATTACAATGGATTACAGAAAGATTATTGTATTAGAATATTTTTATAAGCAATTTGCGGCGATTTCAATTTCAAAAATTTGATGATGCTTCAATAATACAAATATTTTTTTAATGAATCCCTTCATTTCCTGTAAAATTATAAAGAAATATTTAATTATATATGTTAACTGATTTCTGTAATTCCTTTCCATTTTTATGTGTTTTTATTTCCATAAAATTTTCCATGGTTTTTGATACTCTAATTTGCTTTAAAATATTTGTTTCTTCATTCACCAATCCAATTTGTTTACAAAACAATTAATATACAGAAAAAAAATTTTAAGTTAATTCCTACTTATTTATCTTATATTATTTATGATCAGGTGTCGTGTCAGTAATCTCAGAGCTTGGCGACCTTTTGGCGACATGGCGATGGATTTGGCGACCAAATAGAAATTACTGGATAAATTTAATTAATTAATTAATATTCGAAAAAAAGTGTATTAGCATCAAACGTCATCCACTACAAGATTAAAAAAATGTATTGGAATTTGAGTGGATGAATAAAAAGTATTTTAGTAACAACTGAAAATTTGAACAAGATATATAAAGTAAAAAAGTTTTGTTTCTTTCCATAATTTTTTTTAATAAAGGTAATTTGTATTTCCTATCTGGCAACGTTTCTGATTCAGCTCAAGCACACAAAATTAAATGGTTTAGAAATCTGTATTATTAGTTAAAAATCAATTTCACATTTTTTTCATATCTTGCAAATAGATTGCTATTATAATGCCTTATATTACGTTGAAAATACTATCATGTATTCCGACAGTTCATTTTATGTCCTTAGATACAAATATAAACAAATTTAATCCAAAGTCACATATTGGCAATATACTTTATTACAGCTATCTATTTAATAGAAAATATTATAATTTTACACATAATTTCCAATTGGAAATTTTCCACATTTTTAGATTACTATTACACAAAATTTATAAAGAACAGGAGATGCAAAAGATTTTCCCATAAAATGCAGACCTAAAGCAAAGCATTTCAGAAATATTTGAATTTATTATTTTATTAAAAAGAAACCTTTTAAAATGTATAGAAATTAAGTAATATACTTTTAAATGTACTGTCTTCATTCAAAACGTTAAAAATAGAAATGTCATTTTTTTTATTCAGTTGTATTATTTTTATCATGTCATATAAGGTACGCCGTTATAATGAAAAGAGTTGCATCAAAATGAAAAAAAAATTTCTTTCAAGGCATGATATATATTTTATTTTTATCGAAATATCAGTAAATTTCTACTGAAAAACTGATTTCAAACTTTTCCTTTAGACAGCTGCACAGACCTAACAAAAACATTAAGATGTATCTTCTAATAATAAAATTGAATGTATTAGATCTACCGTAAGCACATCTGACACAGTGGAAGGTGCGAATTTGTACTTGAAATTACAGGGCGAGTGCAAATTAATACACATATTTCAACTAGTGATGCATGAATTTAAAGAGAAATATATCAAGTTTTTTTCAGTTACAAATGTTCGATATGCGACTCTCTTGTTACACGGTATACGTCCAACCTGTAATCCAGTTCGTTCCAGACATTTTGTAGTAACACCCGATTGGGTCCATCATTTGTACTCATCCTGTATTTTTTTAAAAATTAATTCAATTAAAAATTAAATAAAATTTTGACAATTTTTCACGCTTATGTAAATATTACAGCAAAAACTGTATTAATTTAAAATTTAAACCTCCATTTCATTAATAGATTATTTTGATATTTCCTTTCAGTTGTTGAAAGTTAAAGAAGGAAAATTCTCTCTTTAATATCTGCAAAATTTGCATGGCGAATAAAAAAAAGTGAGGTTACTGTACAATAAAAGTTAGAAGATATATATGAACCGAATAGTTTTAATGTCTTGGAAGAGATTTCCATTAGAAAAGTTCATGTACACAATGAATGAAAAAATGTGCAAGACTATTAAACTAAGACAACTTTCACGTCTATAAAGTTTTGATCTTCAAAATAATTTGTTGAACGGTGTATCATGGATTTGAAATTATGTCTAAGCGATTTAACTGAAATTAACTATAATCAATAACCTAGCTGAACTACTAGTTGGTCTAGAAAGGCGGCTAGATTTTATTAAAGGAATTGCAATGCATGTCAAAGTAGTGATTATTTAATTCCCGCGTGAGTTCACTTTGTTTGAATTAACGATATAATGTTAAGATACACGATTACTATTTCCAGGAGACTTTATATTTTTGAATCATGATCATATAATGAGAGCAACACACGAAACAGCAACAATATGAAAATATCCGATATTTAAAGGTATATTTAACGTGCGTCAAGCTTACACACTCGTTTGCTTCAACAGGATTTCAAGCTTAAGATATCAACTTTCGAAGCCAAGATCCTACCTTCAAGCTAAAATACAGTGAACAAAGTCATAAGAAGTCAACATTTTGTTCCCGTAAAATCTAAGAAAAGAATTTCGATTTAGAAACATCTCGACTCCAAAAGCAAAATACTAAGCTCATAACATAATTGGAACATGATAAATTTTATAAGTTGGAGAGCATATATAAATTGCGCGATGTTTCGACATGCTTCAAAAATTATTCAAATCGTTGTGCAGGGCACACTGTTAAAGTTAGAGTTGCCAATTTTAGCACGATTTTACTTCTTGATCAGTAGGGGCTCACAAAAAAGATTTGTAAAATTTTAATCAAATTTTCATTTAAAAAATTATCAAAGACTAAATGTCTTTAATCAATAATTTGTACATTACTATCGCACAAAAGTATTTTATGGCATTTTAAAATTCTTTAAAAGTTAATTTTTGACAGTACATATAAATTTCCCTAAATCTTTTTAACTTTAATTTTTTTTGAAATTTTTCTTCGATATTTTATAACAATACTTTTTATTGCTCTAATTATTTCGTTTATATACACGTTCGTTATGACATCAAATCCTTTGTTTGTGCGCATCATCGTTTCTATAAATAAATAATAAAAAAATATAGAAGCAAGACAAGTCTAAAATATTATTTTACAATGTCCCGCACTATACAATAGAATTTTAAAATTATGGATTCATTACAAAGATAAAGCCTATTATAAAAGAAACATAATATAAAGCGAAACAAAACATAGGCTATTAATATCATGTTTTGTTTTATATAATTTAATTTTTTTTTTCTATGTATATGCGAAGTAGGTTGAGATTTAATCTAATCAGATTTCTTTGAGTAATAAAGACTTGGAGTATCCATTTTCTGTGAAACTAATAACTCAAAAACTCTTCAAGCTATTTGTAGGAGATTTTTTTCAAACTAAATGTGCATTTTTTTTAATGCCCATTAATAGGAAATTTATTTATCCATCAGTCTGAGAACAAGTGAACATTTTTTAATTTTACGAGTACATGTACGAAGGATAAATGTATTTGTAAATGTACAATGGGTAAATGTACTTGGGTATAGGCATATATGTAAATGTACTTGTCCGAGTACACGTAAATTTTTCCGTCTACGTAAAGAAGTAGTTCGAAAAATATTTGATACTCAGGTTTGGAATCTATAATGTAAATCCGTATTAAATTGGGAAATATATCCGTCAAGGAGTTACTATCAGTTGGTCAGTACTTTTGCATGCATTTATGCAGGATTATTTAAAATCGCTGTAACTTAGGTAAATGAAATTTCGAAAGCAATTTGCTGACTACAATTTAGTGGTTTATCAAATTTCAATGATTAAAAAAACATCCAAAAAGCATTCAGTTCTCTCGTGCTAATAGATTAACAGCAACCAGCGGTTTATTGACAAAAAAATCGTCAACCTTATTAGGCCCTTTCATAACTATTGTTTTCCAACAGCATAAGGTTAATGATACTCAAATATATTATTAGTATGAAAAAAAAAGGTTTTGGTGAAACCACATCTCTTGATTCTTCATAATACAGTACTACGAAATACATAACGTGATGCATTTTGTCACAATACTCGAAATCTTTGGAAGGAAGAGTTACATCCCTTCATTATACTTTCATATTTTATAGGACCTTAGAGGACTTGGCGATATCTTCCTAATCCCTTCTATACATTCAGAAGTCTCAGAACACGACCCTTTTCCTGCCTACCTCAAAAGGTTCAATCTGACTGAGAATAATCAGTGCAATTGTTGTGGATTGGCACCGCACTTCATTATGTTACGGAAAGCATCCTTACAATCTCTTGGTATATCAAAAAAACCCTCACCAAGCCATGACCAAGAATGGCTGAAAAGAGTCGCCAGCAACTTCCTCTCCAGGCAAAAAAAATCCATAGGATAATTAAATTTATCAGTGAAAATAGAGATCTATTCTTGCCTCCCTAGCCCACAACTTCAAGTCTCATACTCACAAAGACTAAGGGGGGAAACAAGAACCACAGTCTCTTATATATTTGCATTCATAAATTTCAGTCAAAGTTTCTCTTTGTTTCCACTAACCAAATTATTTTCCATTTGATATTTATAACTGCATCCTCATCTATTATGTCATTAGAACAAGTGAACACAGAATACATGTATATTTTTACACATTTTATCTTTCAGCATATTATTACTCCAAATAATTTTTCAAAGTTGAAAATCTTTGTAAACGGCTTCATCTCAATATCATTTCTCATATGCTTGTAAATTCAGTACATAGTTGTTGGGTTTTTTCCTACTATAAATATTTTGGTATTTAAATAAAATTCCCGTAACATATCCACCAAACCGTTCAGTGACCAGAATGGTCACGGACACGGGAATATGAGACGGCGTTCTGTTCTATATGTACAGAAGATGCATACACAAAAAGGAACTACATTTAAATAAATATACGAGGAGGTGAGGGGGTAATCGCTTCTTTGACACCAGGCAAGCCTGGTTTTCAAATCCAGTGTCTTCAGGGCTACAAGATCTTAATATTATTCATATTTTTTTCACATGGAATGTGGATATCATACATATGAGTGAAATGAGGGACGTAGATTTCCCCCTGAGAATTCGATAACGTGAGTAGATCATCAACCTGATGGTGAATGTGAGTAAATAGTTTTGCCTACTCACATTCTTTCTAGAATTTTCATATTAGAATTTTAAAAAAACATCTAATATTGTATTTAAATTCAGTTTCAAATGATATTTTATGGAAGTTGAGCGTAAGTGTCCAACGTAGAAAATCCATAAACGGATGGCAATCGAGATTTTGGGTGGACTAAAAAAAGTAAAGAAAAATGAGACTATGTTCCATCTAGAATAATATCTCGAAATTATGATAATTATCAGAAATCATCATCATCAGGTGGTTGATTTTTTTCACTTTGAGAACTCAAGGTCTTCTGGCTAAAAAAATGATCCCCAATAAAATATTTCAGAGACGATATAGTATGGAGTAAGAAGGCGAATACAGCTAAAACAAGAAGGATGTTTACATTTCACACATTTCTATGAAGTTGTCGCACAGATGCAAATCCAAGTGCAAAAAATAAGTGAATAATCTACTATGGTATAAGGGCCAGGATTCGATTCCGTTCAATTGTGTTAGAATAAAATATATCGAAGCAACAAATATATATTCCAAAAAATCCAGATTGCATTACTAAATCCGATTTCTGCGACATTTAAAAATAAATTTGAAAGTTATTTAGGATGTTGTTAATATACTGAATTCAAAAAATGACTCAAATTTTAAATCAGAATTTATCAGCTCTATTCAACGTAATATGGAGTCCAACACAAAAGAAAATTAAAACTTGATTTATAAAATTTCTATATAAAGAAAAAATTGAGCCCGAATATATGTCTACTTTAAAGCGTGCTGTAAAATCTCAAGACAGCGCTGATCAACGTATATTTTCCTTTCTTTTTTTCCCAACTTGTTTAAAAATACAAAAATATAGATTTCAGACACACAGAGATTGCATTATTTATGTTATTTCTCCGAATTCTGATTGCAAGAAGATCCATCAGGTTGAGGATTTTGAGTTGAAATGGAAAACCGAAAACTACAAAAAAATTTGCTGAAATTATAAGACATAGTGCATTTTTTTATATAAAAAAGAATATAAATTATTTTGAACTATTCTTAATTAAACAAAAATATTATCAATTCTTCAAAAGTGAGGTTTTAAAGGTGAGTTTTGTTATTTCACTCTTCCAATGTTTAAAGATTTTGCAACATATGTCACGCTCTTGTAAATTTTTCTGTTCTATTCCAAGCTAAAATTATTATATGTAGTTTTTAGATTAAATGATTTTGTGTATTTATTATTACGCCTATTTATTTCATTAATCTCTGTGACGATAAAACAGATAAGTGACGTGAAAATAAATTCTTCTATGGCCAAAGAAACAAGTGTTTCTATATACAAGTAAAAAAAAAAAAACGAGCGAAAGAAGTTCATGCTTATGTCAAAATTTTAAATACTGTTTCGTCAAGAGTGGAGCAAGAAAAATGTGTGAAACATCATAAGGATTTTCTATAATCAGAACTTAAAATCAATAAATTATCACTTAACATGTTCATTAACTCAACTCTTCATTATTACATTTATTGTGAACTCCTGGAAATAAAATTTTCCCAAATTCTGTACTTGATGGACACACGCAATTCTTTTATAATCAAGAAGGAAAAAAAATTTTAGCATGGGAACCGTTAATAATATTTATATCTCACATTCATAAAATGTTTTTTAAATGCATTTTATTTTTTACTTCAATTATATATATATAAAACAATTTCTTTATTTTTATCTTACCAAACCATTATGAATCCCTGATAGCAGAAGTAGATATTTGGATTTCGATAAATCTCGCGTTAAAGAAAACTGGCGAAAGACTATAAAAGTATTTCGGGCAAAACAAGATCTGCAAAAGCATTTTAAGCTGAAATAGATAAAAATTGGACATGAAACTAATAAAATCATAGGCTATAAGAAATGATGTAATCTGCAAGTTTTAAATTTTGGGAAAGATGGAACTTCAAAACCACGAGAACTGTTTTTAAGAGTTCTGGTCAAGTTATTAAAAGAAAAACAGTATTTATAGAAAAAGACAGTCTACAAAACAGTGCTTGTTGCAAACAAACTCGGCAAAATAGTGCTTGTTGCAAAAAACGACAAAATAGTGCTTGTTTCAAAAAAAGAAAAAAAAAACTCGACAAAATAGTGCTTGATTCAAAAAAAAAAACTAGACAAAATAGTGCTTGTTACAAAAAAAAACTCGACAAAATAGAGCTTGTTACAAAAACACTCGACAAAATAGTGCTTGTTTCAAAAAAACTCCACAAAATAGTGCTTGTTTAAAAAAAAAACTCCACAA